>NJDC01000916.1:78634-93720 GCA_002245475.1 Calephelis virginiensis
TCAAAGAACTAGATATTACAAGTGCCATTGGTTTTACTAAACTTGTACCATATTTACATTTTGTATAATGTAGACTTAAGTCTATGTTATCAGTATTTAGCAACAACAGGTTTTATCACCAATAAAAATTTTAGGAATACCTATGTGGAATAGAACGCCTGTTATAAAAGTGAAAGTGGACTTTTTCGCAAGCTATTGTAACATATTGGTGATAATAAGTTTACGAAGGTAACTGCTGTTTTTATTATAATTTGTTTGTTTATTTGGTATATTAACTAACAAACAATCCTGGAATTTGATATGGCTAATAATGTAAAAGTGAATACCTACAAAGGTTACTTATGTTTAATTCTCAGTTGACCAAGGTATAAAAAATAAACTTTTAATTAATGACTTCTGTCCTATATTAATTCAAACATAACATTTAAACATTACTTAAACGTGATAAATTGCTTATCTATTATAGAAGTAAGACATAAACTAGACTGGGGTAAGTTTTAAGCATCAGTGGAGGACACAAAAGGCATAATTTTAAAAATATTTATTCTTAGCTTAAAAGTACTTTTAATATCTTATAAAAACATTTATACTATATCATTATGAACTCTATTTTATTCATTATTCAAAAGTCTCTTAATTGGTTATCATGTCCATTGTTCATTTCATAGAACACTTTTTTCCAGATGCATCTGTTTCCAAATCTATCATGTATCACCTTTTTGAACCTTATGCTTGTTTAGTACATATTTTTTTAATTGGAGGTTCAAAACTATTCACCACGTCATGGTTTTTTAATATTTCTTTTGTTAAGTTAAAAGTCACACGGACCATTTCTTTCTTAGGTGAAACATTTCTAACATCAAATATTTCTAATATATTTTCTGATATGTCAGTACCAATATTTTGTATGATCATTTGTTTAGCAACTTTATTAGGATCATCTCCAGTTGTAAAACAGTAGACATGTACTATTATTTGGTGGTTTAAATTGCTTAACAAAGTTTCATCTTTGATGAAGCCTCTGAAATGTCCTAGAAATTCTACAGCCATGGCCGGCAAATTCATTGTTATATAAATTTTAACTCCATTTTCCAAATGTTGATTTCCGTTTAAGTAATTTATTAGGAAATCTTTAAATATGTCACAAATGAAATCTTTACCATCTAGATTATAAGATTTGAAATTGGATGTGCTTATTTTATTGTGTCTAGCATTTTCATTAAGCCATTTATATGATTCCGGATTTAAGTCATTAGCAAATACTTTGCACTTTCGTTTTGCAGCCGGTATTGCAAAAGGGCCAACTCCACAAAACACATCAAATAAAATGTCATGTGGTTTCAACATGTTTATAATCCTTTCATGTTCCTTACAAAGGCGAGGATTCCAGTACACTTTAGAAAAGTCAAATTGAAACTTGCATTGATTTTCTTTGACGGTAACTAGATAATCTTCTTCTCCTGCTATTACTTCCATACTAAAGTTCCTATATGTATTATCTATAATGTTGCTTTTATTCACAACTGTCCTACAAGTTTTAATCTTGTCAACAAGAACTTCTCCTATAAGAAATCTGTATTCAAGTAAGTGATCTCTCAAGTTGAGATGGATGATATGACCTATTTGTGAAAATCCACTTATTATTTCTTCACCCTCTGGAAGTACTGCCTTAAAAATAGCATCAGATTTGAAGTTATCATAAATCAATTGAATTTCAGTATTACTAAAGTTTTTATCGTCAATGTTACATTCTCTTAAATATGCACAGTCATTTGTGGAAATATCATCCCATTTAGATATTTTTTCAGGGTTTAAATAAATGCATTTAAGTGAGGATTTCTCGCCATTATCTTGAAGGCTTCGCACGGGCTTAAAGTTGTCAATTTTAAGAAAATATGGTTTGCATATTTTCACAACTTTGGACACCTTTTCATCTGGCACGGTTAGAACTGGCACTGTAATATTACGCGTGAATTTCACCCGATCGAGCTTTTTCATACCACGAACCCCAACAGGTACTAATACGCTGGGAAAAGTGCTCATTTTGCAAAGAAAACTATTGAAAATTTGTCTTACATTCATAACATACACGTAATAATATGGACTATGTACTAACCTATTCCAAGGTCAGAGTTTAAACATGCTTGAATTCACATATACAGCTATTGGTAATTCACAATATTAAATTTTGTTGAAATGGATACATATTTTCAAAAACAGTATTAAATTCGAAAACTGAAAGTAGAAATTGCACGACAGTCGAGCAGACGCACGTGACAGATTTTGTCAATTTGACTTGTGACAAGTAACAAATTGACAACTGACAAACAATTGATAGTTGACTTGACAATGACATTTGAAATCAAACGGTAAAATAGGTAAGTACTTATAGGAGTTTTGGCGCCATTGAGAGAAAAGATGGTCGAAGTTTTTTCATAATTATTGAATTTCGTGTTGATATTGAGTGAAATTAGTCAATTTTGGTGGCATTTTGTACAATTTTGTTCAGTGAAAGTGCACAAATGAAATAATCATGAAGAAATTAGCGTATCGTGTATTTCCTCGTTGCCGCCAAATCTCATTATATGAGCTTGAGTAAACAGGCCACCGCTTTAACCAAGAGCCTGATCTGATATGACTTCCTGACGACTTATGACTGATGACAAATTAAAATTAATTGAAATTGATATAAAATTTTATGCTAATTTCTACTTGATTAATGACTAAATACTAACGTGAAGGCCAAAACCTAAAGAAAGAAAAGAAAGTACTTATAAAATAGTGTGCCCATTCCACAGCCCATTCTCTACAAAAATTAGTGTCTTATACATAATGTTGAGAGATAACAAAAAAATTAAACTATTCTATTAAATTACAATAGTTTTATAACCTTTCATTCGATATACGATTCTCTTAAACAGTACGAGCGGATTATTAACATTTAGTTATAAGTAAATTCAACGAATCATAAAAAAAGTTTATTGCTTACTATTAAGAAAATGTTAACAATTCGCCAGTATTGTGTTCAAGAGTACCTAATATGTCATATTCGACTGCAATTTCCAACATTGCACGAATCGAGCTTCAAGAGTAACCCTACTAATGATGGAGCTCGAAGATAAGAGACGTAACCCTAGAATGCAGCTACTGGTAAACCCAGCGAGTTTGGACTCATTCGATTCGCCTTAACTAGATCTATTCATATTTTCTGATGACGATGACTTGGTGACAAAGACCAGGGGGCCTACCATAAGCTTTGACAAAACAGTCTTGTAAAAGGAAAGTTCTACTTCTGTCATAAAATATCATTACTTTAGTTCGTCCCATGAGCTTTTAAATCAGTCTAGTTTTATTACTGCAATGAACGAATGATTTTTGTAAATTTTGTCTATTACCTGCTACATTCTTTTTGTTATTGTTCTTCTTCTTCTTTCTTATAAATGTGGCTTCCAATTGTTTTTCACAATATAATTAGCCAGTTACAAGTATAAAACTTACTTAGATACATCCACTTCCGACAACAAGATTCCCTAGTTATTAGAATCTATTAATTTGTTTTTATTTGATATGCATTTTTCTAGTTAGTCATTTTCGTCGTCATATTACGTCATACTAAGGTCTTAGATAAAGAGGTGGCACCCTTATTGAGCTTTGTTATGGATGCTATCGCTATAACAACAATAAGAAAATACACGATAGACCAATTTCTTTGTGAATGTATCACTTATTTCTGCATTTGAGCTAAAAAATAATTGTGCACGAAAAATGAAACCATAAAAAAGGTTGGTAAATTGTGAAGAACTGCATAGATAACTTGTTAAATAAAAAAAACATTTCTATCTATCAAATTTAATAAAAATGAATATGATTTTTTTTGCCAGACTAAGTATTGTAGTCTTTGCTACTACTACTAATCTGAGCTACTCGTATGACGAAAATGACAATTTAAATAAATAGTCTGAGGTTTTTTGTCAGCGTCCTCCATATAGAAAGCTGGCTTGCACCAAATTGTTATTGTCAATTTTCAGATATAATGTTTGATTGATAGTCTAATCCTACATTTATCAACGAAAATCAAATCACAATACCAATTTTATGTTTTATTTTCGATTTTTTAATGGCAATTTGTCAAACAATATTAAATCCGCTAGCAAATATTAACTTTTTTAAGATCGCTAATTATGACATAAAAACATTACTGCTAGCGCTCACAATTGACGTTGTGGTACGAGTTGAATGAATGATACGTCACAAAACTGCCATCTGACAGTATTGTAAAACTATCCTAGAACAAGGTTGCTTAGAGATGTCATAGTACGAAAAGTCGATGTAGTATTAAAACATTCCTGTTTTAAGGGCTTATAGTAGGCCCCCTGATGAATTTAATGTGAGGTTAGTTTTAAAGTTGCAGTATTATGTATGTTTCGTAATCTTTGCAGTTTAAAACATGTTATATTCATAGAAGGGAGGTGTTGTAAGTGTGACTTGTTTGAGTATGTATGTGTGTTTTTCTGGACCATCGTAGCTTCCAAACAATTGTAATGCGTTGTTTCAACCCCCGACGGCGAAATTTATTAATCCCTGATGGAAAACGTGCGCATGGGCGTCGCCAGGATTATTTTCAGTTGGTTGCATCTCCATCTATATATACTATTAACCAATATAAAACATCGAAATCAACTTGTATTGCAACATACATATTTACATACAAACACAAACATACATACATACATACATATTCACTTAAAGCATTACTTTCCCGCAAGTTCAGTTAGGTAATTTTTTCTATTTACTTTCTTTCCGGACAGGGGGTGCAGTTGCACCCCCTTGGACCCTGAACTGTTTTTGAACTGTTTGACTGTCTTCGATGCGGATATCTTTGTTTGAAATTGTAATTACGAAAACGCAATAACATAATCTTAATAAATCTTGGCTACGTTACATAATATAGGTTTTGTTGTGGATTCAATGAACATTATTATTTTTAAGATTATGATATAGTATACCTATACATCTACGTTACTCGCTTCGTGCAACACGTCTTGGCTTAGAGCAGCGATCGGCAACCTTTTGGCAGGCAAGGGCCATAAGGCGGCAAAATAAACTAAAGGAGGGCCACACTTGTAATATTTACCCTAAAAGTCAAATATACCTACATATAATTGGTCATGTCCCATAGAAAAAATAAAAATGGGCGGAGAGAAGCGCGTTCTCAAGGCTAAATCTACATTATACGCCGTATAATAAACGGTCAAGCACGGAAGGTTCATGAAGTTTTTTGATATTTATAACTTATTTTCAAAACATTCACGGACCGCAAGTAAGACGTCGTTGGGCCGCGGGTGGCCGACCGCTGGCTCAGAGAAAAGAGTCATCTCGTAGTTTTAGCCTAGATTTACCTTAACGATTAAGTATTTTTTAAATATTGGATAACAATGGACAAATTACAAAAAAAATATCTAACCCCAAAGTAAGCAAATTATATACTTTTGTTAAGGGCGTAAGACTACTAATTCTTAAACAGATACCAGTATATGTAACAAACACTTAGGCATCTATGTTCATCATACAAATTCCTGCCCCTGTAGGGAATTGAACCTGAGCCTCGGCTGAGTCAGGCGACCACGCTAACCTCCGTTAAATACTTCAGTAAAATTACAGTTATTTTACAAAATAAATTATGACTAGAATTATAAATCAGTGGTTACTGGTTCATAACTTAAACCCAATTAGAGTTAAATTTTAGGATACTAGGAAGGAAGGTCTAAGTGAATAAATTTTAGTTAATGAAGTATAATTTTATGCCTACCTTTCCTCTTCTAGCTTCCTCTTACAGTAATTAAACAAACATACCGGATAATAAACAAGCAATTTGGTCGCTAAACTGACCTAGCTTGACATTTCATGACCAAATAGTTGGGTATCGGGTCTCCCTGAGTATGTACCTACATCCATCTACATTCGCATTGCATATGTTTGTTAATCTCTCATCTTCTATTTTTTCCACATGACCGAACCAACGAACGAATAGCTTAACGTACAGTATTTGGTAAATTTACAAAACTTCTAGTTTGCTGTAAAATGATTGGTGATTTTTTTCTCAAAGTAGCCAACTTTTCTAATTAGCAACATGTTGGATAGTCTAGTACCTAGTCATCTCTAGCTCTAAGTGTACAGTGAACAGACACTCGCACTGTTTGCAACAGATACAAATTTAAATTAAAAAAGTTTCCTGAGCGGCGATTACAAGAAAACTACATTTGAAGAGGATCTGAGCGAATCCCTTGAACGCTGCTCGCCTAAGCTCTGGAATTGAAATGCTGAATGGAGATATAAATTGTAGGCTACAATGTATTCAGTATCTTCCTGATTATATAAATATTAATTTAATAGAAGAATTTTGCCTTGGACTGGATTTAAACATGAACACTTCGTCTGTTGCTGACGACCGATTCTTCGGCCATTTGAGCTAACGGACGTGCAAGTGATGTTGAGAAATTTACAATTCCTTTCTTAACCAAAAAATGTTATTTGTTGTCGACAGACTGCGGAGATTTCGCACAGCGTGTGCTGTCCCCAAAAATTCTGTCTGTTGAATCCAGACCTTAATCTCGGAATTCAGCAATTTCTCATATGTGTTGGTAGAAACTCTTTGCTTTGAGACCGTCTACTGACAATACTATAGGGACACTTGTAGTTCAGTCAACGTCCGACATAGCGGTCCAGTTTCTAGCGCTGTCTATGCATTTTGAATTTTTTTCCTTCCCAGCTTTTAAGACGTTAACTTTACACGGAAAGGTGTTATCAACAAGAAAACCGTTGCAAAATTAGCAGATCTACCAGTGTGATGTCAGGCTTATATATTACACCGGTCCCAGTAGAGCTTTGCATTTTGTTTCTCAAAAACTGGCTCCGGTGTATACTTATAGTAAGGCACTTAAAATTCATCTTTGATTTCTTATATTCGTCTTGACAGCGTCGTCAGGAATTGCAAAAGCAACATTTTCGGTTTCTCCAAAAAAGGCGGCGGTGACCTCTTTTGTGTAACCAAACCACGGACGCCAGTGTATCATCAGCAGGTCCATAAATAACCTGATGCAATCGGTCATGTAGTTTTTTGCTTTTTCATACGTTACTCTTTACCTAGGGAGAGCGTCAGTCCGTTATCTACCGCTACATTACGATGTATTTCACATTTAGAAAAACTGAGTCCAACCAAACCAACCAAATATAGGATCACATCACAGACAAGCGTCCTTTGTGGATGATGCATGCGATAATATGTTGTCAGTAGTACATTATTTTTTTTAATTATTAATACACATGCAATGAAATAATATGATTGAACATTCTTTATTACAGAAACGTGTCAAGTGTTAAATCAACGGGGATCACATAAGGAACTTAGCTAGCAAATACTATTTGACCTAGCAAGATCCCGGCCCGGGAGTCTCCAATGAGCCCACAATCCCTCTTGGGTCCACCCTTGCTATTATACTAGTGTGAAAAGTGCAGAGAAATGAAATTTTCACATTTTTTACAGTTGGAATAAAAATAGTTCCTAGCTTGTTCCTAGCTAGTTTATGAACCTTTATAAAATCTCATGTAATTGTGTCTATGGTAGTACTCCTCTGAAACGTCTCAACCGATTTTAATGAAATGTCCTTTTACATTGTGGATTAAAAGTTGTAAGGAAAGTAATTTTTATGCCGAAGTAATTTATATTTATAGGGAAATAGGGAATAAGGCAGTGACTGTGCGGCGATCGCAAAATCTCGTTAAATATGATTTGGCAAGTCATGCTCTGCAACAGAGACACCCTGATAAATACCCATCAATTATAACATCATGGTAGTTTACGGTAGACAAGGTTTAATTTAATTATAGTCTTAAAATGTTTGGTAATAAATAATTAAACTAGTTATAAATATAAATAATTGACTTAGAAGTTAAAGTGTATGTAACTAATATTTTTTTATAAATATTAAAAATATTTGCACATCAGAATATGTTGATATACTTAAATATTTTTATTACACCTCATTTACACACATATTCCGCAAATAAGTAATTTTCTTTTTTCTTTCTTCTTTGTTCTTTATACCTTAAGATTTGGTATCTCCAACGAGTAATAGTAACACGTTATACATTATCATTATCACTCACAAGAGATTGGTATGAGGAGCAATTTATCCCAAGTACTCCTATATTAATTTCAATTTGTATCATTTTTAAAATTTATTTAAAGGAAGGTCTTTTATATAAAACTAATGGTTTTTACACGAAAAGTACAAGAAGCATCGCTATAGCAAATTTTCCTAAAAATACCTTTTACAGTTTCTGAGAACGAGATTCAGGTATGTCTGCTGCAGAGTGAGGTATATTCTCCAACAGAGCCACTTTAGATGCGAATTATTTCGTATCCTAGTTCAGGTAGAGTTAATAGCAGGATACGAACGTTATACTCGGTGGAGATACAGCGTTTGAAGATATAATTGGTCGGTACTTATCAGGGTGGCAATGCCGCATAATATGACACGACTTGGCCAAATTTTAGTGAAGAACCTAAATTAAGAAGAACTACAATTTCGTTCCAAATTATATATTTTTTTGTGAAATGATTATGTGACATTTATGAGGACCGTCATTTCTCCCATCCCCTTGTGCTATTCCTTAATGCAAGTAATATAGTAGGGGAGCCCGCGATGTTAAATGTGTAGTAACTCCAGCGTCATGGGGACCCATTGCACTTTGTCGATTAAATAGTGGAGAGTAAAAATGGTCATGTAAGGTTTTTCTTTTTAGCCGTGCGTTAAGTGTCTAGAAGCTAAAATAGCAATTCCAGTCACTTGATCATAGCCGTACTCAACAGATATTAATAATATATATGCCTAATGTGTTTCCGAAGACAGAAATATGTCAATCAGACAGATTGTTGTAATGGACAATTAACACATATGACTTGGTTTTTGAAAGTTGCTGAACTTCCTTTACTTTCGTACGTCTTGTTTAAATCACCAGAAAATTTAAACATGGACTTATTGGCATGCAATAAGCCCGTCGTTCTTTAATCTGACGCGCTCGAGTATATTTTCCAGCCACAAAAAATTTGACAGACAACCCTACATACGCGCCTCTATATAAAGATTTGATACATAATTTAGGTGTTTAACAATGGTACAGGGTGTCTCCCATATCTTAATCTGGCGCGCCTGAGTTACTCCAAAAAATCCCCTTTTGGGCTCCCCTACTAATAAGAGCTACACGACTTACAACAAGAAGTATTAAATCTCTGACCAAATGAGAGATCACTACATAGTTTAAAACAAAGTCGCTTTCTGTCTCCCTATGTCCCTTTGTATGCTTAAATCTTTAAAACTACAACAGATTTTGATGCGGTTTCTTTTAATAGATAAAGAGATTAAAGAGGAAGGTTTATATGTATATTTCATAACCGTGCAAGGCCGGGGCAGATCGCTAGTAGGTATTTTAATATTTAAATTCAAGAAAAAATCTATAGATTACAAGCAGTGATGTTACAAAAAAGACTAATCATGTACTTAAAAACTTTATCTTAAAAAGCCTTTTCCGTAATGCCTTATATTTTATTAACGGTTTACTTTTCTCTCGAAACAAAAAAGAAAATAATTATCCAACAGACGTTCGGCTGATTGAAAAATCGTGTCTATTTATTTTATTTTATGCTAATTGAATAAACGGCCTGTGTTTTAAAAACACAATCAGACCTGTGTACTTTATTATTTATTTATTCCATTCGTGCCGAATTCGTGCGACATTTTGTACGAATTTACGTAATTTATTTCACATCGAAAAGTCACTGTTTGTTTATGTACGTTCTGGCGTTATTTATTTTCGAAATTTTCGTTCAAATGTACGTAGGTGTGTTTTGTTAGCAATGAGAAAATTACGAAATTGTACGATTTAACCACGTAAATGCATTTGAGGTAACCTTTCCCAAAACCAACAATGCTTGACAGATGTTTATCAAACATTTGTTATTTTGTGTTCATTTTAAAATAAAGGGTGATTTGATTGGGATTATAGCTCCAGGATATTTCTTTTTGTCCCTATTTAGATTTCCCTTCTTAATTTGTCTAGTCTGTCTGTTTATCCGTGCGTATGTCACAGTCAGTTTTTCCGAAACTATAAGAGCTATGCTGTTAAAACTTGATAAGTAGATGTATTCTGTGAATCGCATTAAGATTTTCAGGCAAAAATAGACAACAATAAATGTTGGTGGTTCCATATACTTAAAAGCGAAATTATTTTTCTACCGCCTAGAAAAAAACCTGTTTGGCCAAGTCGTATGCGGCATTGCCACCCTGATAAATACCGACAAATAATATCTTGAAAAGCTGTATCTCCACCGAGTATAACGTTCGTATCCTGCTATTAACTCTACCTGAACTAGGATACGAAATAATTCGCATCTAAAGTGGCTCTGTCGGAGAATATACCTCACTCTGCAGCAGACAGACCTGAATCTCGTACTCAGAAACTGTAAAAGGTATTTTTAGGAAAATTTGCTATAGCGATGCTTCTTGTACTGTTCGTGTAAAAACCATTAGTGTTATATAAAAGACCTTCCTTTAAATAAAATTTTAAAATGAAACAAATTGAAATTTTAAGATAAATTGATCCTCATACCAATCTTTTATGAGTGATAACGTGTTACTATTACTCGTTGGAGATACCGAATTTTAAGGTATAAAGAAGAAAGAAAAAAGAAAATTATTTATTTGCGGAATATGTGTGTAAATGAGGTGTTACAAAAATATTTATGTTATGTTCTGATGTGCAAATTAAATGACATACGGCAGTACTCAGAAATGTCAATTAACATTTTATCTATCATTAAAACACAATTGTGTACAGAAAAACCTTAATGACTGACTGAAAAATAATTGACGTCTCCGACTGAGGCCGAATATCATTTTGACAGATCAGTAGGGATACTCTTGAGTCTCGATATCATGTAAATTGAATGTTGAAATCGTACCTGCCATTTTTAGACCAAGGTCGATAATTTTTGAGACCAAAATAAAAATGTAGTAGGATGAGACCCATTGAAAAAGGAAGGAAATATGATGGACATGAAAGGCAAAATAAATTACACCGACTTGACCGTAATTTATTTTTCCTTTCATTTCACATCATATTTCTTTCCTACTATAGTTTTTTTTCACTTTAAACTTTTTAAAACGCTTTAGTATTTAGCTACTTTTGATTCTAGCGAATTTATAACATTTATTTACAAATAAAATGAATGAATCCGATAAAATAATTTATTCTTTAGTAGTAACTAAATGTTAATAATTCGCCAGTTTTGTGTTCAAGAGTACCTAAAATGACAAACTCGATTCAAGAGTAACACTACAGTGCTGTTAAACTAAAAAAATGTATCGACACTATCTATTTATTACATTTATCTTTAAATATACGAGAGCGAAATGGTATATGAAGATTACATATGTCTGAAGGTAGCTTACTTGACCCTATACTTACACAAAAAATTACAAGCCTCAAGGCTTTTTTTTATTTTTAGGTATCTAATTCTAACAGCTGCAGGCTGAAGTTATAAAAAACTTGAAAGTTTTTATTTTTATAATACTGCTATAAATCGTTTCGACTAAGATGTTGTTACGTCTTATTTATTTAATCGTTTATTGTACTTAAAAAAGACACTTACTCTTACTTTTATCTTACTCGTTTTCACAAGCAACTTTAAATAAAACTATGCAATGTATAACATAGAAAATACGAATAAATTTACATTGTAATAAAAAACAAAAACAATATTGCGAATAGGCCTTAATGTGTATACTAAAAAATTCGTCCATCTCATTTGGCTCATTGCTCGTAAGAATAACAATGTAATCATTATTTATACCCCAAGTCAGATACATTATCTGTATCAGGGAAGATATCTCGGTTCCGTGTTTCGTCGCCTTGGGATCAGATAAGGCCTCATAATGGCGTTTTTATGATTTTTCCCCTCATCAAGAAGCTCTATTGTTTCTCCCTGTTAAGTTATTCACCGACGACGCGCCTGTTACCTTCCCTTTTAAGGGTGTGGAGAGGTTTTGTTACGTTATATTAATCTTTATAAGTGAATAAATTACGGTATCTGTGGTTTATAGTTATTTTGACAATGAGATTTAAAGAACCCGTAATTTCTGACTATAGATAGAGGATTTTTAATGACCAGTGACGTGAGTCGTTTTTTTTTAGTTTTGCTGCGCTCAATTATTATAATATAAAATATAATATAAGTTTTTGCATATATAGTCTTACGGCCGCACTCAGAGGCTTTAGTTAACATTTAATTTATCATTAGTCACAATTTTGTATAGAAAATGTTGACTTAATAATGACTGATTAAAAAGATAATTGATGTCTCTTATTGTCTTTAGATTATTAAAACTATAAAACATTTTTTATCTAACTTCACAAGGACTTTGCAACCACATCTGGAATGTATTCAAGTTATGATTTGGTCACAATAACCATATGTGCGTGCAGGTGTACACCACGTGGATTTCGATACAATTGGTAGAAGGCGTTACTTTACGGAAATCCATACTTTAAACCAATAAAAGTATATATATGAAATGAAATGATATATGAATAAAGCACAAACTATTTGTGCTCGACCTTCGTAGAGTGCAGTTAAATTGTCCTGATGATGTTTCGGTTGCGAAGCGAATTGTACTTTGAGTTTTTAGTAGTGTTTGAATTGTTAGTGCTAATAAAACTGTTTAGTGGTGTGGAGCTGGAAATATTTTGGGGTCTTTGGCTTCGGGTAAGTCCAATCCGTTCATAGCGCACTGACTTTCCTATTTTGTCGCGCTACAATACGTATACTTATTTTTGGTGGGGAAATTGCAAATTTAATATTTTTTTTACCCGAAAATCCTCTATGGACTTCAGTTATGTCTGAAGCTATGCTCTAATTACTGAGGCTGAGGTGTTCTCGTGTTTCAACAAGTCAGCTTCTCGAGTGCTCACCATTTTAACTGGATAGCTACGTTTGTGCAACGTTAATCCGTTTATACCATATTGGAGCTAGTTCCAGGTGTGATTTTTATATATTTGTATAAATTTTAAAGAAAGAAAAAAATTCGCCCCAGACAGGATTTGAACCTGTTACCTTTCGTCTCTAGCCGACGAATTGAGCTACTGAAGATTCAACTCCCGTGGTGAAATTTTTAATTCCTTTCTAACCCGTAAACGCGGGTAGTTATGTCCTATAGATACACAATTCTGAGTACATACCAAATGAGTTCATCATTACAGATGAAAATTCACATTTTTGAATGGCCATAACTTTCGTTTCTCGCAAGAAAAAAAATCGATTTTCGATTTCAAAATTTATAGAAATTTATCCCAAGCACAAGGCAAGTGCTAAAATAAAAATACGTTTATACATTTGCATACAACAAGCATACGAGTTTTGGTAAGTATATATAACATATATAAAATATATATAACAAAGGTGGTAGTCATCGCCAATCTAAGGCAGGGGACCTTTTGGGTAAGTTGCCTCCATACCATAGACGACAAGAATAAATAAAACGCTAGCACATTTTCTACTAACCACTAACACATACCGCTTGTGGTCGTGTATGCCACTTGTGACCCGTTTAGCCTATGCGCCCCTCTTACGAGCTAACAGATAGGAAAACAATTGGTCGGCCTTCAACATTTTTTTACACGTGGAAATCCTCATGGAGACTCGCCACTTTCAGGGGACTTGAGGGCGGGTTATGTCAGGACTCCTACCGAATAAAATCAGACGGTGTCCTAACCCTCGCTAGGTGCCTGGGCCGTGGAAACACTTTCGCATACATCCACTGCCAGGTGGTGTTGGATTTCGTGATCCCCATCAGGCAGCCACACTTAATAGTGCACCGTATTATAAGAAGTGGTGTATAGAGACATGGCGTACACCACTTCGGGGTCTCAGTGGCAACAGGCACCTCCCGTATCTGTCGCAATGCATGGGGGCTACATGAAATGCCCATCCTCCTCCTCCGCATGCCTTGCAGTCACCACCCCACACAGGACAAACAGCCCACCACACTTGTCTGAACCTCGTATCTTCTCTTTTGCGCAGAAGGCACTGAGGAGCAGCCTCCCTGGTCCAATTGGTTTCGATGGGGCCCCAGCCTAAGCCCGGGTACTCAGCCCCCCTACAACGACAAGGCTTGGACCGTTGGGTTGAAAGGACCTGATCCAACACCAACCAAAAACATATTTTGTCAAAATTGGTCAAGTAAGATCGGAG
The DNA here is from genome assembly GCA_002245475.1 of Calephelis virginiensis. Taxonomy (NCBI): domain Eukaryota; kingdom Metazoa; phylum Arthropoda; class Insecta; order Lepidoptera; family Riodinidae; genus Calephelis; species Calephelis virginiensis. The sequence goes on from NJDC01000916.1 coordinate 92,943, forward strand.
CATATAATCTTTAATTCAAGTGAATATACTTCAATAATATAATAAGTAAAAGCGAAGACGCAGACAAAGTGTAGTATTTCATAAACGAAATAACTTGAAGTAATGCCTACTTTAAATAAGTCTAAATTAAATATCAACAAAGTTACAATATTCCTGTTGTTTTCTAAGCTTGTTTTATTAAAATGTTCCCGTTCCCTAGTCGGAGCGATATTCGAATGAAATCACAAAAAATGGCTAATTGTGAAGTGAACTTACACATGGAGGGTTCCGTAAATTTTAAAGCTGTTATTTTATAACTGGCAAACTGTTATTTTATTACCTATTATACCAATATAATTATTTGCCACAAATGTTTTGTATGTTTTATGTGTATTTGTAGCAATAAATATATTTGATTTAATGGCCATTGACATTCGCTCAAAAGGCTCAGATTCGATTTCCAACACACAACCACGGTAATATTATCTATACAGTATTGTAACTCGGCCGTGTCCTTGAAATAAGTGCCTACAGAAGCACGGTACCTAAGCATGATATAGGGCTGTCTCTGTCGCCTACCAACAGTTACCTACCTATGTAGTTTTGAGATTGTAAATTTATTACTTTTATTTATTAGCACAGTTAGGTACTTAGTAACAATTTAAAATATTAATATGATTACTAAAATGCTTTGTGAGTTGAATAGAAAGTGTGCAATAAAAATGCAAGTGTTTTTTTTGATTGACAGATTTAATTAAAAAACCATGATTATGTATGTGACTTTATTACAAATCGGTGT
>NJDC01000916.1:94037-106724 GCA_002245475.1 Calephelis virginiensis
ACCTACCTACGTAGTTTTGAGATTGTAAATTTATTACTTTTATTTATTTGCACAGTTAGGTACTTAGTAACAATTTAAAATATTAATATGATTACTAAAATACTTTGTGAGTTGAATAGAAAGTGTGCAATAAAAATGGAAGTGGTTTTTTTGATTGACAGATTTAATTAAAAAACCATGATTATGTATGTGACTTTATTACAAATTGGTGTTATAAATTTGCGACCGAAAAATATTTGTGCCTTAACTGATGCACGAAATGATTTGTTATTATATTTAAGTGTATAAAAAATCCGCATTGGAATATAAAGTGTGATGTAAAATTGTTTTTAGAAACATAGACAAGGAGGAGAAAAAGGAATATATTTTACTTGATTATAGATACCTAAAGCTACTTTACAATTTATATGTTTAGTTTTAAGTGAAGTTCGGAATATAGCCTCCATTTTGTCTAAGTATTTCACGACATCATCGCTGGGTATAATTAAAAAGTTTGCGAAGTATTCTTAGTATAGTCCCGGTACTTTAAATAATAAAAATAATCTATAATCTAAAAAAGCTATCTCTGGGTGCGTTATTGAGGAATTCGAGGAATTCATGCAACCAAAAACAGTACAATATATTCTACTTGTCCTGTTAAATAGCTACTTGTGCTTATTTCGAGTAAAAATTCCCGCAGTTACTGATTGAAAACCAGCACACCGTCCGTTCGTCATTGCAGCACACTAGCTATTGTAGCATGCCGCGTGCATGCCATGATCCGAACGCGTAGGTATAGCTCGCGCGTCGTCCTTTTATATGAAGTTAGAATACTGTATTGATAATATTACCGTGACACAACTGTCTGTGGCATATGTTTGATAAACAGGCACTTGTTTCCAGTTTTTATCTAATATGTGTTTTTATGTTTTTTTAATTCTTTGTTATCTGATCTTCGTTGTTTGCAACAAAGAGTTTTTAAGTATCGTAGGCTAACACCCACATCACAAACATATCATTCACTTTCTTTGTTGGTTAGAAGAATTGATAGTATTTGTCGCGAGATTAATTGTAAGTGATTTTCTGACACTTACAAATGTACAATGAATGAATCACAATGAACGATGCAGTTTCCGGATTTTTTCCTATGACAGATTCTTATACGAGTAGTACTGAAAAACAAACACGCGAATGTATTTCTTAGTGTTGAGAAATACATGTCACCTACAGACACCAAAGATGCTAATGGTGCTTTGCTAACCTGCGGCTTGGCTATTGGATATATTATATGGCTGCCTGCCAAAATCATGAGTCTACGTCAAAGGGATGTAGATAAAGATTGAGATTTCATTGCAGAATATGCGGCACTTCCCGTTTTTTAGGGTTCCGTATCCAAATAGTGTAAAACGGCACTTTATAGATTCGACATGTTCGTCCTGACCTCCGTCTGTCAGTCCGTCCGTATGCTTGTCATTTTATTCCTAAGCCATAAGGTCTACACATATCTACAACATTTTAAACTACATTTAGCACTTGACAGATAGATGTAATTACAATTACCAATTACGATTTATATACAAAAATAATTTAGGCAGCTGAAACTAAAAGAAAAACATGTAATCTACATATGCACCGTAATCATAATTAGGTCTTTAAAAATGGCACTGAGGTAAAAACGGTATCAAAATACCCTTTTTTCTTAAGATCTATTGTTTGAAAAATAGAAATTTACGAAGTGGCAAAATGGAACTTCTAAACTTAGAAAAAACTAAACTAAAAAATGTTAATATATGCTTCGATTAAAATTGTAATGAACATTGGTATTAACAAGATGTATTTAGTAGTTTCTTCAAGGTAGATCGTATTTTTAAAAACCGTTAATTATAATTTTGTCACTTAAATAAATACTTACTGTGTAAAAAATATTTTTTGGTGTTGAAAAGTTATATTGGTATTTCAAGACAATTAGGCAGATATCACTTCCTATTTTCAATAAATAGATATACCTTATCTATATTTACTACTGCGAAATCCTTTACCGTGCAACTCACACTTAGCTACTTTATTTTATATCTGGATGCGCTTTGTGAGGATTCTCTCCAATGTAAAATGTGGAAAAAAACTGAATATTTAAGTTTGTGAAGTGACAAGTACATTATAAAGAATTGTAAATGTGATGAAATATAAAACTAAAATAATGTAAAACAAAGGTAAGAAGCTGACATTTTTTTTGTATATTTTTGTTTGAAAAATAAAGAAGATGAATAGAACCACAAAAGAAACATGGGATGGGGCGAGGAAGTCGATTAGTGAAGACAATCTACGACATGATCCAAAAAAATGTATTCCAAAACGAGACCATATGCTGGTACTATGAAAAAGTTATAACTGATAACTGATAACAAGTATCTCACTCTAGGCGCTACAAGCTCAAGGTTTACAATTAACACCACAATAACTTGGTCGTTTCGCTATCGTCACATGGGCGTAACGTGAAAAACGTATTCGAAGACCATTACTTTTTGTGTAATATATAATAAAGTGTAATAACTAACGGTTCAGCCACATATTTTGACTAAGGTATAAAGTTTGTGAACATATAGCCTGTAGAGTTTAAGCGAGTAAACAGCTGAGTTCTACATGACACCTGGTAACATTTTTACAGCGCAGGCCGCATGGTGTCATCTTGGTAACATTTTATTTGCAAATGATTTTAATGGGAATATGTTGAAGTAAACGTTGGGTGAAAAAGAAATTGTATATCTCAACATTTGATAACAAATTATAGTTAGATACCTCAATGTGTTTGTGAGGAAAATAATTTAGATCGACGGGGATATATTTTTTTTTTATTTTAGGCTACGGAACCCTAGGAAATCTTTGTGTGAGATGTATATGAGATCCTGATAATGTTCTATCTTAAACAAAGTCACAATAAAAATGAGGCAGAAATGGTTGTTTGATCCGCTCTTAGAAATGTTTATTACTGGGACTGGAAAAAACTTAATAAAATACGAAAATACCAGACGGCTTCGCATATAAAAAACTTTACATTGTTATTGGGCTATTTAACAGACACATTTTCATAAAATCGCTACGGATAATGGCTTGTTTTGTCGTTATGAGAAATTTTGTTGCGTTAGAGTTTTTGAAAAATGTTTAGGTGAGGTTTAGTGGGCAGTACCTACTACTTGGCTTGTACGTTGTTCTGTACGTGTGCACGCACGCGTGCGTATGGAGTATGTGTGTTAGTGCGGTATTATAACTTGTAAACGAAAAGATCGATTTTAGTATTCCTTTGGTGTCTCTAGGCGGGGTGAATTTCTTACCATCAGAAAATCCATCTGCTTGTTTGCCTTCCAATAACATTAAACAAAGGCACGGATTTTTGTTTGTAAACTGATTTAAACGAGATGGTTCTTAGCTCCACTTGGGCAATTTTGTTAATTTTTAATTTGATAGTTATTTGACTTATGTGAATTCCTCTTTAATAATTAGCCGATAAATGTTGACTAATCTTTATTTTCAATAGAAATTCCAATATGTTAGATATTTATGAGGGATAACTCTGGATTTTTTATGTTAATAGTACTTCTAAATTAAATATTATCACAATATTTACTGAAGGCCAATCCTGCGACATACAGCCTAATTTAAGCAAATGGCTCTTCCGTACTGAACAAAATACTTTTACGACGTTGTAAAAGCCGTCAATAATTTATTTCTTCCAATACTCATAAAGACGGATAAAGTATATGACGATTTTTTACTCCATACGTTTTATTTATCAGACACCCGGTAGAAAACTCATAGCTTTGGTACACTAGGCTTCAGCAAATGTTGACTTGGAACGATATTGCAAGCCGCAACGTGCTCTGTTTCTCGCCTGAGGCGTTTCCCGTCGCCTATTTTAATTCATGTTTTTATAAGGCCTTCAATCCGTGTATGTTATTTAGGGGTTATGTAGGTTAACATGTTTTAATATTCTGTATTACTCTGGCACATAGAGAATGAAGTTTTGTTCGTGTTGGTCGATGTAACCTATGTATAATATAGGCTGCTTCTACCTGACAGCTTATATGGAACGAGAATGGGTCAATGGGTCATTATCAACAAGACTACTGGTAGCGGAGGTCGCAGCAACTTTTCTGGGTAGGGATCCAAGGTTTACCTATTTCCACTGCCATAATTACAGTGCCCAGTTTCGATTCACAGTGTAAGGTAGTTGGTATAGGCCTTAAACCAGGGCTATAGGATTAGGAAAGCCGTATGCTAGCTCACTGTCTTATCATATAAAAAATAATACCTATGCCGTGGGTTGCCTGCGTACCTACTCAGGCTAAATAGGTCTTACTTAGAAAATTATGTCATAAATAATGTTGCTAAATTGGTTTGATTTTGAACGTTTTAAAAGAAGTGCTTTGCCTTACAGGTTGTTGTATACAATTAAAAAAAAACGGTAAAAATTAAAGGTAGAGGTAGTAATTAGGGGTTTTGGCGCCATCGAGAAAAAAGATGGTCGAAGTTTTTTCATAATTATTGAATTTCGAGTTGACATTGAGTGAAATTAGTCAATTTTGGAGCCATTTTGTACAATTTTGGTCCGTAAAAGTGCACAAATAAAATAATCATGAAGAAATTTGCGCATCGTGTTTTTCCTCGTTGCTGCTAAATCTCAATACATGAGCTTGAGTAATGAGGCTACCGTTTTACTCCAAGACCCTGACATGACTTATAACTAATTATAATTGAATTATATATTATAATTAAAATTACCGGCTTAACAAAATCGGGCCTTGATTATTTAAAATTAATCATAGAAAGTCATGTCAAGTCTATGATAAAGTAGAGGCCTCTTAACTCAAGCTTGTTAAGTGAGATTCGATGGCAACAAGGATATACACCATACAATAATTTCTCCATGAATACTTTACTTCGTGCACTTTAACTGACCAAAATTGTGTAAAATGCGACCAAGACTGACTGACCAAAATTATGAGTGCGATGTTTAACTGATGTTCCGCATGTACAATAATGCAGCGACAAAAAGTGGTCAAGCACTGGATCCAAGTGAATAGTGTCGCTGCTATGTAGTTATAGAATACTACTGAAGGTTACGCTCCTAACAAAGAACCTGATGTCATTTCCAAATGTTGCTGACTTTCTCATTCATTTCTCATTCATTCATTCCTCATTTTGACTTTATTAATTGGCTTCACAAGACTCTCTGGAAGAGAGGCCGGTACTTTAGAGAAAGTCAGCAATATTGGAAACGTTAGCGACTATACCGCCGTAAACTTGTGGTAAGAGCTCTGTATAATATCTCGTAAGTTATTGTAGTCGTCCTAATACGGGTACTGATTCCCCGTGTTTTATTTTCGAAGGGAGTTTTTTGTCTGTACACAAAATATATTCGATTGTATAATAGAAATCGAACATAAAGGGGGCTATTTTGAAGTAATACGATTAGCAATCTATTCTGCAAAATTGGAAAACATTTTCAGGCGAGTTTCCCCCTTAAAATATGCGCATATCTCGCATACATTTGCGGTGTCGGCTGAATCACAGTCCACTTGAACAAAATAAAAGATAGGGTAAGTATGTAAATGGATATAAAACCAACGAATGATTGAATAAAAAAGAAACAGAATGTATTATGGGGAATCGGGGAAATACATGCCACGATTTGTTGAAATTTAAACACTGTTTTCTAGAAAAGGAGGAGGTTTTTACTGTTTTTATGTGTATTTCAGGACTGTGTATTAAATAAACCAATTTTGATGACACTTGTCCTTCCACATCGCAATGAAGTAAGGTCATGGCATAGTTGTTTGTAAGTAGTGATAGTTGGCCAACTGGTTAGGGCTACTTTTTAACCCGATGTCGAAATGAGTTTCCGCAGGAGGGATAAGTAATATTAGAAAGCGGGCAATACTTAATTATACCTAATTTGACTATGCAACTCGAAAAAGGACATAAATTTTATCGTCCAGTGCCATGTTTAATAAAAAGTTGTATAATCCGTAATTTAATATACATGTCGGAAGGTTCTGAGCTAGTATACCTATTTATCGTACTAATATCTGTGGTCATGAGTGTCGTCGGTGCAACGTATAGCGCATCCGCTTGTAACGTCGGAAAGTCATGAATAAAGTATAGTTGTGATATTGTGGTCATTAGTACATTTGGCGCCACAGGTGCATCGGAATTCTCGTAGCTTGTTTCTTATTGGTCGGTTTATCGGGAAGTCATGAATAAAGTTGCTTCGTTAGAACAACAGGCGGCGCATTAGCAAGTAACTTGTTTCTTATTTGTCCGTTTGCCGGGAAGTCATCGATAAAGTTGTCTCATTAGCACAACAGGTGGCGCAAGTAACTCGTTTCTTATTGGTCCGTTCACCGTGGCCACGTGTATATAAACCCTAACGCCGCCATATTACGGCAGACATTCCTTGTGCAGTGTTTGGACCACTGTCTAGTACGGAGGTCGCCACTGGTAATAATCTCTCCCTGTCATAAGTTGACAAAGAGACACTTTTAGGTCGCAATTGTGGATTCAATTGGGATCTTGGGGCCCAGGATGTGGGTCGTCCGGGGGTGCCATATTCGGAATGCACTCATGTGAAGAGGGGCGGGGTGGAGCCCCCCTTTCCCCTCCGGGGGTTTGGTGTTTGCGTAAGCACGAACACCGTGACGTGTTTACGTAGTGTTGTCATAGTAGCACTCCAATGTTTGATGGTTTGTTTAGTAACAAATGGGTGTACGCTATAGTTGTTTGTGCGTGGATGTGGTTATGTTTGTTAACAGTGTATTGAGTAATTACGTAGCTACTCTATTGTTTATAATTGTAATGAGGTTTACGATGTGGTTGTACGAATAGATCAAGTGTTACGGCTTTGTTTTGATATTTCTGTATTATTTACTAACTATCCTTAAGTTGTGAGCTCTCGACCTACTAGTCCCGTCGTTCTTGTTCAGCCCGCGTATATGTGATATTATCTCCGACATAGAAATATTATGTTAATTTGTTAATGTGAATACAATGCTAATAACATTTTATCGCAACACTTTGGAACGACGAGGATGGTCTATGGTCCACCTTCCATACTTGACGAGAGTTGCTACTTTTCTATGTTACTCTACTCTTGAGTACAAAAATCCACGGATGCGATACGGTTCGGGTTGCGATGCGATGCTTCAATTGTGCGCTATCCTTAATGTGGGCTGTTATACACGTGATGTAAGCCACCCCATTCCTTGGTGGATGTTAAAGCTAACATCATCCTCCCCAGTCCAAAATCCAGGGCAGTTTTTAATTTTGTAACTATGTAAAAAATGTAACATTTGTACTACAGCACTACACGAATGACTAGGCTTCGTTAATAAACAAATGGATTTGCAATTTGAAAATCGCGCCTTTCTCATTGCACTCCCCCTTTCTCTTGTGACTCACCGTAATTTTTACCGAACCCTCTTTTAAACTTAACGTGAAAAATGGTCAGACTCTAACACATATGTACAGACAGCCGCACATAAAACAAAACACGCTGCCTCTTTTTGTAGGCAAACTGCTGCAAATTTTCGAGAAAAGTCGAAAAAAGCGGGACTTTTTTGGCATTCCGTTATCTTTCTGAACCTCGGGACATATAATTAAAAAACGAGATCACGTTAGTTATACCTAAATATTCTATTTTAACATTAGTTATGTTATTAAATCCATATAATATATACTAGCTGACCCAGCAAACTTCGTATCGCTTGACATTAATGCTTCTTTAGTAGCGCAGTCTGCCGGATTCAAAGTAAAACATTCCAAAATCAACGACTACTTACAAAATATAAAAAAATAAAAAAAACCCTTTCCAGTTGACCAAATTGTGAATCTAAATAATTCTCGAATCCCCTTGAACACATAAAAAAAACTTCGTCGATATCGCTCCAGTCGTCTAGGAGGAGTTCAGTGACAAACACACAAACACAAGAATTATATATGTATTAAGATATAAAAATCAATGCAACTTTTCGTTGTAATTTTATAACTCAAGAACGGGCTCACCTATACAAACCAAATGTCTAGACTGTGTTCGGACTATTTAGTAGGTGGTTTATGTGAAGTTTGTATAAAACCGGTCAAGCGGTTCTTCATTTATCACATTTTTGTAACAAATGAATTCAATAAATGGCGGATCAATTTGTTGGGTATTTTACAGTCAAATTAAAACCTTTTTTCAGATGGGGATTGTGCTGTCATATTGAAACTATTTTCTTTGTTTTTTATTTTGTTGTTTTATGTTATTCATGAGGTCCTTTCTTTTATGACGTGCTTCGATTAAATAAAATTGTCAGCGATAATTATTGCTTTGTGTTTTTATAAATTTTAAACATTTACTGCCTTATTCATAAAAAATAGTTAAATAACCTCCTAAACATTTCTTAACTAATCATTTGATTAAGCCTTAAACATTTTTTAAAAATTTGTTATTCATAAGTACATTTTGACAATGCTTAGTTAAATACTGTTTAACTTGGTAGGTTTTGGTAGAAATGTGGCTGTATGCGTATTTCTTTTGCTAAAAGTGAATTAAACAATTGTCATCCGTTGTCAACATCGTTGTTTCTGAATACGGTGTCGGACATCTATAACCTCTTCGTAAAGAGTATTTATATTCCCTGTCTATAACTATCTACCTGCTAATGTGCTGGGCATTGGCTGGGCCTGGGCTATGTAACTTGTTGGCGTTTTTTAAAAAATGTGATGCCGAAGTTCAGTACTACTCGTATTGTCCTACAATAAAAGTAAATTTATTAGAGTAAACAAAATTTGATGCAACATAGTCACAAAACGTTTGAATTGATACACTGCATTTCAAAAATAAAGTTTTTTAATGCATCTTCATTATGTCACTAAGCTAAATATAAAATTATGTCATTTCTGTAATATTTTCCTCCGTGTTGGTTCGAGTTCCTGTTACCTACCTACCTGTTAGACAGCGCGTAAAAAGCGAGCATAGGCTTACTGTCACTAGTACCGTGACAACTGACTAGGAGGTGAGTTTCGCAGCGACTCACCCAGATTGGTACCACCGCCTTATCTATTCCTGCCGCCATAATATCAGCGCTCGCTATTGAATTGTTCCGGTTCGTAGAATAAAGTAGCCGGTAAAATTACTTTTGCTCGGGGCTTAATATCCCAGCCTCAGGTTGGAAACTCATCATTGCCAACTTTGGTGTCTCTAGGAAGCGTGAAATTCTCACCATCAGAAAATCTGTCTACTTTTTTGCTTCCAATATCATAAAAGAATGCTCTGGAAAACTATTCGTTTCTTCATAGGAGTCATTGGCCATCTCCATAATAAAATATGTTATTATAGTCCTATATTGTTCCAAAATCCAACATATCCCGTCTAAACTTGTCCAATGCGTATTATAGAAAATTCATAAGAATACGCAAATAAGCCATATTAAATGGCTATTTGTTGCATTTTGTCATTGCATATAAAATCAGCTGTTTGAAATTCAGTCAGCCATTTTGTTGATTAAGGTTTTAAACAAGGGTCCGAGGTTGTTTAAAGTGACAGTTATTTAAGAGTATATTTAAACAAATGATTAACTCTAAATAGCGTTTATGAATAAAAAAAAAATTAAACATTATTTAATTTGGTGATTAAAAGTTAAACAACGTTTATGAATAAGCCTGTTAGTTTAAAACATTGACCTCTAAGTATATGGACAAAAAATACCTAAGAAAAAAGCCTGCCGTCGGCTACTAAATATGGCTGCCATTTTGACATTATAAGGCTGTCCAGAAAAAGTAGAGTACCGATATCGATACATGATCTATTGGTGACGATTGATAGTTAAGTTTAGGCAAATAGATAAGAATAATTATTTACCTACCAAAAGAAATCGCAACTATCACCTTACTTACTTTGTGCTATTCAATTGGCTTATACCTAAATATGGAAATGTAATTAAACGAAAGAAAGAATATTTGTTTACTTTTTGCGAGCACGTTTTTTTACATTGTGGCGTGCAAATATTTTTATTCTTTATATAAGTTAACTCTATATTTATTACAAGATTCATAATCATTACAAAAAAATTGATTAGATTACATTCAAACCACTTTCTTTATTTTTAAACGAGCACTTGAAAGAATTCTTATTAAGCTAGACTGTGATTGATATTTTCAGTGGCAATGGTATACATTAGTATCTTGTCCAAATATTCTTTTCTGGGAACGTAAAATAAAATATCGACAATTGTAATAGTACATCACTGTAAAAGTTGAACACTAAATATGGATTCTTGGCAAACATGAGAACTGTCATGACGTCACTAAATCGACGCCAAAATGAGCATAGACAAAAATGTCGTTATCTCTTTCGGCGTACATAATATCAACATTAGTTAAAAGAGACAAAGAGATGTTGTTAAGTTATATGTCGATTCCAATGGTATTTATACAAATAAATTTGCTATAGGACATTGTTGCACTTCTTTATATATTCCTATCTCTATGGTTTAAAAATTTCTATGGTGTTTCATATCGTTTACAGGCTTTATTTGAATTAAATTGTCAAACACATTTACACAAACGAAAAGTTTTGAACTGTTGAAGTTCACACATGTATGTATGTATGTTTCTTTATTGAAAAAACATATTTTGTGCATTTGTGCAGTGTTATCGAAAATATTCAATGCTCATGTAAGTAAATGTGGAGTATTTTAATTCAGTCAAATCCATTAAATATATTCCAAATAGTTTGGATCAAGTTTTAAAATAGCAATTAACAATTAATAAAATATTTTTTTGTTTGAATAAATGAATTTGATGTTCCAATATATTTTTTTAATATTTCAGTTTATAAGTAGCAAAGCACGTACCGGGCCGCTAGTAATATTAAATTAAATAATTGTTTAAATTAATACTAGTATCTAAATGGAATATTTCCTCAGATCAAACCTGAATATCTAGTATGACAGTTAACTAGAGAATGACGAGTGCTGTTTGTGAATGCTTGTTACGTAGGTATCTGTCAATTTGCTGTCGGGAAAGGGAAATCTATTCTGTTATAAACTAGATGCCACTGTAATGGTTAAGTATTTTCATCTTATATTGGAGCCGGCCAATTATACAGAAGGTTATCAATTTGTTAGTATGTTTTTATTATTTACGCGATTATTCCATCAATAACCAACGGATCTATGGTTCTTTTTTCTAAGTGATTCGAGGTTGTCCCATTTAAATTTCGCAATGATCAGACAATTGGTTTCAAGTGCATATTTTTATTGTGCACTGATGCATCAACCAGTCATGTAATTGAAGTCGGTTTTTTAAAGTTTTTATGCACTTAAATTTACACTTTTTTTGCACCTAATTATTTAACTAAATTTGCACTTTTTTAGATACTTTTATAAATTTAGAGTATGTTTATTAATTTCAGCTATACTATGTATTACCGACACCAAAGAATCAGTGCTGGTTATTGTCCTGTTTAGTGCTTGAAGGCTGTGCATAGACTTGCACACAGGGTAACATTTATTGTCTAGATGATAGTTGTACTTTACTAGAATGGAAATCGGTCGCTAAAAGAAAAAGATTTATACAAACCAAGTTTTTAAGTTACTTAAAATAATTTACAGATATATAAAAATAAGTATCGATTTAATTATAAAAATATTATATGTCAATAAAGATACAAATAGTATCTTCAGACCCATATCCCCGAAGAGGTAGGCAGAGGCACAACCAGGGCACCCACGACTAGCCGAAGACACTTGCGATTGGTACACGCAGGTGAACACTGTAGCCCTACTTTTCTACAGCCGCATTTGGCACTACAACCTTTCTTGCAATTGCAAAAAATTATGTTAAGGAGTTTTTTAGGTGCAGGGGGAAGCAAAGTTGTAATTGGTTCCAGAGTATTATTTACTAATTTCCAACCCCAGTCTTCAGGGTTAAGTTGATTACCTTGCCATGTCTGTACTTGATAATATACCCGATACAAGTGCTGAATAGCAGATGCCGATGTTGGAGGAAGACAAGATAGCTGCTCTTGCTTCTTGTTTCGGGTATTTTTGACAAATGTTAAATATCTGTACTTGTCAATACAATTGATTTTTATTGGAGCTCCATAAACTGCAAGAAGAAATCGTCGCTGATGTGTGCACATTATATAAAACGTGAATCTTATAATCGTGATATCTGAGGACCAATAATACTTATAGGGACCATTTATGTAGAGAATTTTGAGATCTGAAAATATGGTCTGAGCTATTTTTTCAAAAAAACTTACGGTTTTTGAGAAAAACTCAAAAAAACCTAAAATTTTGACCTTTGACCCCGAATAACTTCTGAAGCACTTATGGGACAGACGGGGACTTTTAAATTTTTGGTTTTTATAGTAAAATAAAGGTCTTTACCAAAATTTTCAATGTGTGTGATATGTGATAAACAATGTGATAGGTGGCATGCCTATCGCCAACCGGGCACTTATCCAATCCCGGGCTACATTTTTTTTATAAGAAAATTGGAAAAACCAAATTTTCTTTTTGTTGCCCGACTCGGGATTCAAATCCGGGACCTCATGCAGTCAAGTCCAACACCTGAACCACTAGACCTGTTAAACCTGTTCCGCTTTATACATACTTTTTATGTACCAATAATACGTACTTACTATGTACCAAGTTTAAACCAAGACCAAAA
>NJDC01000916.1:107528-121122 GCA_002245475.1 Calephelis virginiensis
TACAATTAAAAGAAGTTCTTGGAATGACGAATATGACATTCGATAACATTTATAAAATTTCTTCGATCTCCTATGTATTAACAATTTTTTAAACGTTGTATGATAATGACCACTCAATCTTCTTTCACTCGTAAATGGGTCTATCCAAAAGATACGTTTATTTTTGTGTTTTTTTCTTTTTAAAAGAAGTACTAAAGCCAGTGTACCCAGTGTTATATCAACGGACGCCATTGTACAACTGGAGAGAGGAGTCTCTGATCAAAACGCAAAGGCTACGAGCGACTACAGCACGTATACACGCAGTAGAAGTGCGTATACGCGCAGTAGAAGCGCGTTTCACGGCCGCATTGTGTGCTTAAGATACAAAGTTGCGTTCAAATCTCGTATGAAGCGCGTATACGCGCGTCATCTGCGCGTTGCCTGCGCGTTTAAAATACGCCATGTGCTATGGGCCTTAAAGCTGGAAACATATTATCGGATGCGTCTTACAGTTGCGACTGATAAATGTGTAAATACCGTCTGCGGGCACCCCCGGCACAAGAATTTAATTTCCCTATGAAAATTAAAAAATATCCAAGTATATTTGCAGACATTCGTTTAATCTTCCCACTTTCACCCCCACAACTTTAAAACGGCTCAACCGATTTTCATCAAACATGTAAGAACACTCTCACATAAGTTACCTTTAATACAAAAAAAAAACTAAATCGAAATCACTGCATCCGTTCGGGATTTATCGGGATCCACAGACAGACAGACACACAGACAGACACGTCAAAGTTATAGCACCCCTCTTTTTGCATCGGGGGTAAAAACATCCAGCGTACCAGATGTCTTTCGGACGTCCGAGGGAATCAAGGTCACGACCGTGACTTACTTCCTATAAAGTAAAAAAATAAAGTAAGTAGAAAGTCAGTCACGTCCGTCAGCCGCGTCCGATAGTATGTTTCCAACTTAGGGATTTGAGCATGTGCCAGATAACATTTAAGTACTTAAAACTCATTTACACACTCGATAGTAGTACGACCAACAAAATAACAGAACGCAAGTGTAAACGAATGCTGTCACGATTTATTAAGGTTGTTTATGTATTTGTTTTAAGACATCTGCACCCGTCACGGAAAATTGCACTCCTTAAAGTCTACACTTCCAGGATAAACTTCACGGGCACTATAAGAAATGCTGCTATAGAATTTTAACGACCCTCTATAAAACACCGGTCGCTAACTTCGCAGACTTATTCGAAACACTCAAAGTAATTATGCTGGAACGCTGCAAAAACTCGACATAATCCTAACCACCCAGCTTCAATTAACAGCTTCGGTGTACGTAGGAAATTAAACTTCTTTTCTCGGCGTTATTGTTTTTAAGATCTGTTTTCGTACCTTAGATTTTATAACGTTTACCTTGTTCTCTTTGTCGTGGCAATTTAAACTGTATTTTTTGGATAAGAGGAGTGATTTTGCAAAAAGTAGGGTAGTTTTATTGTGAAGATATGGCCAGCATCTGCACTTAAGCTATCGTGGTGATAGGGCTGGCTCTTCACATTCCTAATCTAATTTTCTAGTTTTTAGTTTAATTTATGCCTGAAGAGATAAACAGAGGTATGACCAGGGCACCCACAATTAGCCGAGGGCCACAATTAATTCTACAATGTGATAGGTAGCGAAACTTATTTTCAACAGGAGACTTATGCAAAACAGGGCAACGTCATTTTTATAAGAAAAAAAAAATACATTAAATTTGTCTCTTTGCGACTCTGGTCTCTGCCTCTTTTGGATTTGCCGATACCTCACGTAGTCAACAACAACCAGGGACCTCAATATCTCGGAGGAGATATATTTAATTAAATTAAATTTCAAATGTGCTTGATGTATTTAAATAACCTCTTGTTTATAGTTGTTTGTTCTCCGTGCGCAACAGGTGCCTAGAATCAACAGAGGAAAAGCGCTAAAAATGACTAAACATCAAAAGAGGAGCGTCTATTTAAATTATTCCTCTCTCTATTTGACATAGTATTGAGCAAATAAACGAAGGGCGCTATTTTGAATTATCACAAAAGGATTTTTAATTGAAATGTTCGATGAATTTGTGGCTATATTAAACCGACTACAAAAAAGGAATAGGTCCTTAAATCAACTAAGATTTTTTAAATATTTTTTGCGTATTTTTGTTACGCGCTTACTCTGTCAACAGCCAACCGGTTTTGATTATTTTTTTAGAAAGATAGGTCATGAATTCAATGTTTGTTTCATATTAATTTTATTATGATCATACTGCTGGTTTTTGAGTTATACTAATAATGCACATTTTTTTTATCTATCTTTACTACCTTATCCTTAATGAGGTTAAGTGTAACTCAAAAACGACTAGTAGGATGTTGATAAAATTTATGGAGGAACATTCCGGAACCCTTTGCAATCTATTTCCAAAAATAAAGACAAAGATTAGAAAGTATGCGTTTTCTTACTTAGTATCATACACTATGTTATCACATTTCTAGTTAATTAAGTATCATTATAGTGTTATATACATATTTAAAATGTAGCATAACTGCTTATTCATTTCATTTTTAAGTTGTGATCTTATGATTCATTTATAGACAGCTAGGTATGGACGACGCGAAAATTGTGCATTCTTAGGTATATCTCAGAAACCTGGTGGAAATTAAGAAAATGTTCATCCTCGGAATCATGACCAACCTTTTCACAAGGCCCACCGTATTTTTTTCTTTATTGGCCTAGTATCGCGTTGCAAACATACATAAAATCATCAAATTATCAATTCAAAATTTAATTGCTAACGTCCCGGTCTAAAGACACAAAAATAAGTATTGTTAAGTATAACCACATTTTAATTAAATTTGCATGGCGCCACTTTTAAATTAGTTTAGTTAACATACTTTAGTTAAAAGAACCTTTAATATTGTGGGCCAAATATCGCATAATTATCTATATCTATATATAATAATACGTGATGCCAAAATTTGGACCCCTTTTTACGAAAATTGTGCGGACGCAGGAGCATAAAATTTGGCACACTTATAGTTTATGTGTAGGAGAACGTAAACATTTTTCAATAATAATGGTTATAAAGTACATTAAATCAGTAAATAAAACATTACCCACACTACCATGCTTTTGACACACACAAACAAATATATTAATGATAACGATAAAAGATCACAGATGGCGCACCATACAGTTTGGAAACAAAGTAGTTGGTCTTGAGAAATGAAGATGAGGTTCTTATCAACAAGATATTAAAATTTATTATTTTCGAATTTCAACCAACGGGCGACCACTAGCACATATAAAAGAAAGTGATGTTAGTTACACTATTTATATACCCATACAAATTGAACGGGCCGAACGAAGTTCGCGGGAACAGATAGTATACAAATAAAATATGCTGACGAATTGTTAACCTCTTTTTGAGGTAAAAAACTTTTTACCTTTTTTTTTAAAAAAAAAGTAAGAATTGAAAACCCTATTTATTCAATTTTGTTGCAATGTACAATGGGTAGAGTCACTGGGTTCATTCTTCGCTACGATGCACATCTTAACTACCCAACAATGTTAAACTTTTTTACCTCCGCATATAAACTTTTTACTAAACAAAAAACTACACTTTGAATACTGTATGCATAAATCTAAATCATGAAGCTATAATGTGTTGGTACGGGCTCCTTTGCAGAATAGACCATCTACCTTCCTGCCAGGCAGCTCTTAAATGGCGAGCATAGGTTTACAGTCACTAACACCGTGACATCTCACTAGATGGTAGAGTTTCGCAGCGACTCATCCGCATTGGTACCACCATTGGTTTGGAGGATAAGGTAGTTGGTAAAGCTACTTTTGCTCGAGGACTAACATTCCGGCTTCAGTTTGGCAACGCACAATTACCACCTTTGGTGTCTCTAGGCGGCATGAATTTCTTACCATCAGGAAATTCATCTGCTTGTTTCACTTCCAATGTCATAAAAAAACTACTAGAGGTTAGACTCCTAACAATGAACTAATGCCATATCTCATTCTAGTGTATTGACCTCTCTTTCGTTTTAACAAAGTTTGACATCATAAGACTCTCAGAAAGAGAGGTCAGTGCCTCGTTTGTCCGTCGTTAAAAAAGGCAACCAGCGGAGCTTATTATTTATATATCTATTTAAATAAAAATGAATCCCCATTTCGCGTGGTCATCGTATCAAGCCTTTACGAATGTAGCAGTGTTAATTATGTTTTTGTTGTATTGGTTACTGTCAGGAGAGTATTCTTATGAAAAAGGGGAAAATTGCAGGGAAAGTGGGAAAACAATACTTTATTTTTTTAAATACAAACTGTCAGTTGCTGTTAAAGCCAAACGATTTCGGCTAGTTCTTAAACATTCTTAATTTAATGTAGAAGAATTTTATTTTCTGTAAATAAAAACTGAAAGCCCTATTGGGTGCTTGTGCAATGTTCAGTCTACAGTGGACAAAGTCATTCGGCTCATTCTTTACTCTGATGCACATAACAGTCCTAACTCTCCCAACTGTCCAACAACAAAATTAAACTTTTTTACCTCAGCACATAAATAGTCGTTTATGTTTCTAAACTTTGCGTCGATGGGTACAACTAGATTATGTATTCTAACAAAAACGCCGCTGGTCAGCTATAATGATTTCAGAGTTTTTGTTAGATAGGGATAGATGGCTGTAGTAATGCCTTTTAGGCGTGTTTAGTGTGTATAATTTTTTTTTGCAATGCCCACGTCGTAATATGCTTATTTTCATAAATAATACATTGTTACTTTCTAGGGGGGGTATTAAAAACCTATTATTTTGAGTTGTGATCAAATTATGTTAATATAAATGTAAATAATAAGGGTACACAATATACAAAAAAGTCATTATAACTAAACCGTTGCTAATTACTAATATTTATTTTTGTAACAATATAATTTCAGACATTCTAATTCTACTTTAATTGCTTTTGGGTTCTTAGACTGAGAACTCACGGAGCGATTTTTAATCGCGCCCGCAGCGGTCTCGGTTCTGCGATTTATTTCAAAACTCACGAGACGGGTAATTTTTGCGGTCCGCCGCCGCAGTTGCAATTATCGCCCGCAAACTTAGCGGTTGATTGTCGCGCGGCCGGCGGTTGTGGTTAAATAATCAGTACAAATAGTATAAAATGATCACCCGCCAAGCGATTGCAGAGCGCGCGGTCGCAACCCGCCGAAGCGGCGGCGAGAGATCGCCGACCGCACGGTTAACGGGCAGACGACCGCTCGCGGGAACCGCAGACAACCACAGGCGCTGCGGGTGAAAATCGCGTCGTGAAATAAGATCTTACGTTTTGCATATAAATCTACATTCTACGGAGTCTGCGGGCCCGCCACCGCCGCGGCCGCGGGTAAAAACCGCGCCGTGAGTTCTTAGGCTTAGTATGTTACTTTCCTAAACTTAATCGATTTATTTGAAAGCCTACCTAATAGGAATATTAAGGGATGTTTTTTCCAGATCTAGTGCTGGAATGGGTTGATGATTATCGTATTTTGATATAATGATAGTACAATGAGGATTTTGTAAGTAAAAAATAAAAATTAGAGTAGATATTATATTTCATATAATGAACCATACACTGTAGCAAAATAGTTAAAAAATAATTAAAAAACATGGTCTCATATTTCAAACAAATCTCTTTACACTATTTAATGTAATTAATACCAGAGATTAGTAAATTCTTTGGTAATACGAGGTTAAGAACTTTTGAGTCGTAAAAACCTTATAAACAAAATGTCCTTATTTTTTGGTAGTTTTTAAAGCAGTCTCAGTTAATCTAGTATTGAGTGATCAAAGCACTTAGGCCACAGAGATAGTATTAATTTTGGTTATACAACGCTCAGGAGGGCTTTAACCTTAAGTGGCTATGATGTTTCGGCATAAAGCTTTACTATTCTGCAAAGTATACCGTTATCTGATAGATAAGTTATTGTCAAAAGAAACTATTGTACGTATTTATTATAGTATTTTCATGCACATATTCCCGAAAAGGTATGCTAAGGTACCACCAGGGCAACCACTGCTAGTGGTTGCCCACACTAATTCCTAAATGTGAGAAGTAGCAATAAAAATAATGGCCACATTATTTTTTATTACAAAACTTGCTGACCCGATGAACTTCGCATCGTTTGACATTAAAAGTTTGAATAGAAAAGGTTTTATTCTACTTTCTCTGCAATTTTCCCGCTTTTTCTCTTGATAAGAAACTTCTCCTGACAATAACCACCACGATGTTCAAGATGTTACAGGTGCTCGGCTAACTTGTCTCTGTTATTTTTTTATTGATTTCAAATATAAATGAATTCGTCTAATGTTTTAGTGTTAGTATTAAAAGATATCACAACGGCTAGTACAACAAATAACACTTATTATTATGTATTATTGTTATTTTATGTACCTATAAGATTAAATTTTAAAACAAATATTTTACAATGAAGATATGAATACGAGTATTATCATTATTTACAATTAGGAAAATAAATATGAAATTACAGGCTAAAATAACTTTCCAGTACACAATACAGTAAATACAGTAACAGTAAATCAAACTTTGGCTTTTGATTCTATCTAATGTTTGTTTTACCTGATTGGTTGTTTATAAATAATTTCACAAAACAAGCATATTTGTAGATCAAAAGAAGCTAAAATTAAACTAGCAAGTTATGAACTATCTGATAAATCCACAAGAAAAGCTTTTGAAAACACAAGTTCAGTAAATCATTTTCCAAAGAGCAAAGTAAAACTCTTGTACCAGTTAAACTACTATAAAAAACAAGTCTCTAAATAAGAAAATAATTTCAACTTACTTGTTAACGATCTAACTCTTGCCAATTACTTGCACTCGTTGGTTTGTTAATTTAAATCTAGAGTTTCTGTTCATTTCTTTTTAATTTTTAATCGAAATTATGAAAGGAAATAACAGAAAGTTTTAATTAATTCTATTGTATTAATTGGGAACTTTTATGTAGTATATTTTTATGAGTGACACTATGTAATACTTTATTTGCTATTTTTAATTATACTGTTTCGTTCTCTTCTGCAATTTTTAAACGTGAATAATAAATATATTTTAAGTATGATATTCAAAAGTTTAGATTGACGCATATCTCGTTTTTACCCTCGTAAATACTTGATTACTCGCAACAGTGAGATCCGAGTAAGAGTGGAATTGAAAATAAGTTTTGGTGTAAAAATAACCGCATCGGTACTGTTATGTGGAAAGAATGATAGATGAAAGATTGTCAAACAGATATACAATGCGAATGTAGATGGATCTCAGTATGGAAAGACTAAGGTTGTTGATATTTCACGATCATATCGCTCTGGTATAATTAGAAGGCAGTAACAAAAGTTTCCAAAAACCGCTGTTTGTATGAAAAGAGTACGCTGAACTATTCATTGCTTTTCTTAACATGTTAACCCCCATGTAGGTCACCGGTGACCTATCCCTTACCTAGATTAACGCGCTACGTAGGACACCAGTGACCTCGAGGCAGACCTGTTTTTAAATTTTTTTTGTGCCGTAGGACATTTTTAGCGTTTATCTATCTATGCGAAGTGGCGCTGTAATATAACGGGTACCGCTCGGTTTTTGACTTTCAATTTGAACATATTCATGACTTTTTTCTCCATTGACTTGTGGCATATCCGTAGAGCTCAAATAGCTGGAGGTAGTGACACCAGTTTTTGAAGGTAGATTCCTTTTATGGAGTAAGCGAGTACTAAAATAGATATTCGAGGAAAAAAAATATAAATGTTAATGTTGGTGAGGCTGACTGAGGCGTGCGAGTGACCGGAGGTGTAACGGTGCTAACGGTTTTTAATTTTTTGACTTTATAGAGCCTCGTCGGTCACCTGTGACCTGATAGGGTTTTTAATTTTCGTCTACGGAACCCTTTTACTTACGAGACTCTAAGTAACATATTATCTTTCCATATCTAGCCAAGACGAATCTTTGGGCACCTAGTTGAAAAAAATGTAATTGTTTTAATTTTTCCTTCTGGCAGCTAACGTGTTAAAACTGGAATCTTGAACTTTTTGCGAAAGAAAATACCTGCTTCTTTTTTCCATTCCACGCAGACTTTTGCACCCTTGATTGTGAGTCAATTACCATCTACTTTTCAACAACATCGAACCAGCGTTTCTTACGTCAATCTCTTCTATCTATTATAAGAGGGTAGCTTGCTGGTTATCGCAGAACATAATCATTTCATCTATCTTTACTGCTGTCTGTCTGCTAGATCATAAACATGGAGGCTGCTACATCAACTGTGTTTCTTCGAATTAACTAACCATATTTTAATTTAATTTACCCATAGAAACTGAAAGCGTAAAAAATAGTAAAAAATGTCATAAATAAAAATAGTGTAATTGTCGTTTAAAAGCAGGCATCGATGAACGCCATTTCAGTTGATATCCATACATAGCGCGCTCCGGTCAATGGACTTGAGCAAAAAATTTAGAATATATTTATTATAAAAAAAAGTATTTTCACGCCCATACCCCAAAGAAGTAGGCACATGCACAACCAGGGCACCCACGACTAGCCGAAGACACTAAGTCCCACAATGTGATAGTTGGCAAGCCTTTTTTTTAGCATAAAATAATAATAACTCTTTATTTGCGTATAAATAGGATACATGGAGGTGTTATAACAATCATTTATGCTTCGCCTATTTCACCCGACTTAACTAGTATACAAATTTTTTTTAGGCTATATTAACATTATTATCTCTTAATGCTATACTTACATTATTATCTCCTAATAAAATATATATAAAAAAACATTCTTTAAAAAATTTGTCAATTATTACATTTTCGTTTGTTTCTTTTGAATTTATTTATATTTTATAATTTAATTCAATCAAATAATTTATGATGCATTTGTAATACCTATTTAAATTTAAACTACAATTAACAATTCCATTAAATAAGTAATTTAATTTAATTAGATATGTAAAAATTAAATAACCATGTCAATTCTAATAAATATGTAAATTCCAATAAATATGTCAATTCCAATAAGTATGTCAATTCCAAAAAAATATACAATAAACCATTTGCAAATATACATTTTTTTCATATTATAATTATAAGTAGGTATACGACTATATTCTATGAGCAAGTAATTCCTTTACATCATAAAAGCATTTTTCTATGAGCCATTTTGATAACTCTTTTTTAAATATCTTAATAGGTAGTTCCTTAATGCTATTTGGTATTCTGTTATACTCTTAATACTTTTTTTTATAATAATTACAGTATAGAATTTTTTACTGTTTCAGTTTAATATTTAGAATGCCAAAGCAAAATTTCTACCATTAAATATATTATGATGGTCGATGTAAATACGAGCGTTAGTATGTTACCCCTATCACCAGTCCGGACACATGTGGCATTTGGACACGGTAGCATTATATGGATATGATAAGGACACATTTTTCGATTTTTTTCATACTTACAATACTCGGCGTTTGGTTAAAATACAACGTACACATTTTTTTAAATAGGATCAAAATTTATTCGAACAACATTACAATGTTATATGTATTTAATACTGTCATATTAGTATGTTAACAATATGCTGTAGCCAGTAGGATATGCAGCGGAAATTCTTTGAGATATAGAAACAAAAAATACCAAGGAAGATCTTAGTATTTTTTTAATAAATCCGAATAGATAAAGGTTCCAAGGTCTGTTCTATTTTATATGTTTTTTTTGTATGTGTAAGAGAATAGCGAACAAGCACACACAGCACAATGAAAAGAAATAAACGTTGCTTATACCATAGACTTTATAGGTGCGTCCTTGTCAATATTTATTTGAAACGATTCATTCGTTTTGGTTAGAAAGGATACGCTTTGGTGTCCTCGTGTTAATCCGGCTCCGCTGAGTAAATAGACATTCTGCCTCTCTGGTAGGCAGTAGGATAATCGGTACTTAGACTTGTACAATAGGTCTAACATCCTATCGCGTAATAATTAATCGCAGTCAAACTGTATAAAAAGACTGTAAATATTTCACTAGGTACCACGTAGCGATTTACATACATACATACGTACATACATATCTTCACGGCAAGTCCATTACGGGGTAGGCAGAGAGTATCGAGTGCGGGACCTCATGATCCTGACAAACCTGTCTAGTTTCCTTCACATTCATTACCCTTTTCATACAAACACGCTGGTTTCGGATACTCTTGACACCACCCTCGGATAATATCCGAGTGATCGGATCGTGTAATGTCAACCTTGGTACCTACATCCATCCACATTCGCATTGTTTACTTTCCTTGTCAATCTTTCATCTGCCATTCTTTCCTCATGACGGAACCAGCGGAGCATGCCTTTTCGCCCTTTCGTAACGATTTGATCATCCTTTTTTCCAAAGACAGCAAGTCATTCCGAAATGGTCCCACTTTAGTGTTATAGTTCAGTATAGAATAGAATAGAATAAAATATATTTTTATTCATATTTACCTTACAAGAGGCACTTGTGACGAGTCTATATAATACTAAAACTACCACCGAACTAACTATAGTGATCTGACTTGTGTCCTTTGAGTCATTCTTAATAATGCATGAGTTTTTCGCATATTTTGACGACCTCATTATGGAAAAGGTCATCACAATAAACCTATTGTTTAAAAAAGAACGGTTGAAATTGGTTTGCTATTAGCCGAGTAATCGCTTAACATGCAAAAATTTTACATTCAAATTGAGAGCCTCCTACTTTTTCCGAGTCAGTTGAAATAAATTATTTTCCTTAAAAGATTTAGTTTCATTTCTAGGTTAAGATCACCAGGTACGAATTTGTAAACCAGATTACGACAGTCGTGACCATTGCCATTATAGCATAAGGAAAAAGTAAGGCGGCTTAAAAGTAATATATTTTAGGACTTGGACCAGGAGTTTACTCTGATCAGTTGGCATTTTTTTGGAAACATAGACTTAAGTACTGCAAGGTTCAATCTGACATTATAATCTTTAAGATGCTATGATATCCCTGAAGAAGTAGGCAGAAGCACAACCAGTGCACCTACAAATAACCGAAGATACCAAGTCCTACAATGTGATAGGTGGCAAGCATATCGCCAAACGGGCACATATCCAATCCGGGCAGCGTTGTTTTTTGAAGTGAAAACTTCTTTAGCGGCGATGCGCACTTTTTTTGGAATCGGAAAAACCTTCCAATTTCGCGGCAGATCGTCAGAACGTAAGACGGTGCACTGCGCATGCGCGAACAAGACGGCGGCGCAGGTCGCGCGAGATCTAAAGTAAAACTTAAATTCATTACTTTTTTGTATTTTCGAACAGTATAAGATTTGCAATGGATAATACTATTACGAGTGAGTGTAAAACAATCGCATAAACTACTGCGATTCGGCCTCTCGCATTGTTCTGCAGTATTAAATAACGTACTATAAAGTGTAAACTGTTTCTTGGTTTGAATGCTTTGCAGTTTGTGGTAGATAAATAGATATAAGTTTTCACTTCTGCCGGTACTCCCAGAGTACAACCCGTCTTTTTTTATTAGAAATCATGCCAACCTGACTAACTTCGTAACTTAAAATCACTAACAGTTTCTGTATAGAAGAAAATTAAAACATTGTTTTTCTTACTTTTCTTGCAATTTTTCCCGGATTTTTTTGTATATGATCCTTCTCCTGACAATAACCAACGCAACAAAAAAATAATTAGCAAAATTAATCCATCCGTTCAGACGTGATGCGATGACCAAGCGACAGGGGTATCATTTTTATGTATAAAGATTTAAGGAAACATATTTTTCCTTACAAGTTAAGTCCAACATCTGGACGGCTGGACCACAGAGGTGATAGCTACAACATGAAGAGGTGATAGATACTACATATTACAACATAATTTCTCAAAACCTTGGAGTACTTGAGTCTAAATTAATATGACATCTAGTGTTTATACGAGTATTATCTTTTTTTATGATATTGGAAGGCAAACAAGCACAAGGATTTCCTGATGGTAAGAAATTCACGTCGTCTAAAGACACCTAAAATGGTAACGGTACGTTGCCAACCTGTGATTGGGATGTTAGGCCTCGAGCAAAATTAAGTTTATCGGCTACCTCATCCTACGGACCGGAATACGTCAACAACAGGCGCTGACGCTATGGCGGCAGAAACAGGTAAAGCTTTGGCACCAATACGGATGACTCACTGCAAAACTCTAGTCAGATTTCACGGCTTTTGTCACGGTAAGCCTATCGCCTTCTACGAGCTGCCTGGCAGGAAATAACCATTAATAAACAGAATAACCAGGAAAATAGACGAACGTCTATTCTGCAAAGGAGACTACTAACACGGGAACTACAACATAGCAATCTTTTTTTTATATTGTACCATTGACATGGGGTCGTCACGTCTCGACATCTATACAGGCAGGTTTTTTTTTAAATCCAAAGTAAACCAGATGATATGTGTAGTCTAACAGTATAGTAGATTAAGTTTCAAATACAGCACAATCACTTGGATAATGCATTTGATAGAGAAATGGAATAATACAAGGCAATACCCACTTTCACAAAATTACATCCATATATCGTGATATTAAATATTTATAAGCTAAAACTAACGCTAGGGGCTTGTGTAGTCGATCATTAGAGATCTTTTCACCTTCAGCTACCTCTGTATCCTTTTGAAATATTCATAATACCGATAAAAAGGATCCAACTTAAGATTGGAAGGAAAACACACGAAGATTTTTACCTTTGCGTACTCTTATTAGAATATTGCTTATGAACATTTTCTAAAGATATTTGTAGGGTTTTATAAATGTTTTTATATTTACAGACGTATTTGCTCTTTGAGGCATTGAAAAACACTTTTTTAATAATGTTAGATTCTAGGATTCGAATGAAAAAATACCACCAATAACATTGATTTCCCTTTTTTGGCCATCACTTTTTCCAGCAAATGTGATAATAAAGTCACTATTAAACACATTATTAACAAACAAAAAAGCGGTTGTCTGCAAAGTCGTTTACTGACGATAGTTCATCCTTTCATTCTTTCCTTAGGTTTTAGCCTATACGTTAATGTTTTGCCATTAGTCAAGTAGAAAACTTGCATCAAATTTTATATCAATTTTAATTAATTATAACTAGTAATCAGTCATAAGTCGTCAGTAAGTCATGTCAGGCTCTTGGGTAAAGCGGTGGCCTCTGTACTCAAGCTCATGTAATGAGATTTGGCGGCAAGGAGGAAATACACGATACGCTAATTTCTTCATTATTATTTCATTTGTGCACTTTCACTGAACAAAATGGTACAAAACGCTACCGAAATTGACAAATTTCACTCAATATAATCACGAAATTCAATAATTATGAAAAAACTTCGACCATCTTTTCTCTCGATGCCGAATGTGCATCTTTGTCGCTCGTTCTGCGCTCTCGCTTGCACTTGTCACGCCTCAGAGCGAGGTAACGCTGCGTGAGTCATGTTTTTTGGTGCGTGCAGCCGGCTCCATGGAATTATAAGACGTGGTCACGTCAAAAAGTGATATACCGCGTCAATCA
>NJDC01000916.1:121667-137304 GCA_002245475.1 Calephelis virginiensis
AGTCATACGTCGTCAGTAAGTCATGTCAGGCTTTTGGGTAAAGCGGTGGCCTCAGTACTCAAGCTCATGTAATGAGATTTGGCGGCAAGGAGGAAATACACGATACGCTAACTTCTTCATGATTATTTCATTTGTGCACTTTCACTGAACAAAATTGTACAAAATGCCACCGAAATTGACAAATTTCACTCAATATAATCACGAAATTTAATAATTATGAAAAAACTTCGACCATCTTTTCTCTCGATGCCGATAGTGCATCTTTGTCGCTCGTTCTGCGCTCTCGCTTGCACTTGTCCCGCCTCAGAGCGAGGTAACGCTGCGTGAGTCATGTTTTTTGGTGCGTGCAGCCGGCTCCATGGAATTATAAGACGTGGTCACGTCAAAAAGTGATATACCGCGTCAATCACAATAAAATCAACGGAATCGTTTTATCGAATAATTTCACAATACAAATTTATACGTTGTCTTTTATCACTTTCGCTTGACTCCTTCGTGACGAAGATCGTATTCCCAATATGCTGCATTTCACCACCTTTATATGTACATAACAGCTCAGGAAATAGTGTCATTTCTAGAATCTTCTACGCAAATCGAGAGCAGAAATTTGGATAATAACAACCTTATGTTTTACGTTTATTTTTCCTCTCTTTTTTTCTTTTTTTTTTGTATTTTTTCGACTGAATTTGTTGTTTAAAATAGCTGTTTTTTCTTATTCTTTTCGTAATAATGATGTACTTTGTTTTTACCACAACTTGAAAGATATATTTTGGCGTCTATGAAAATTGGTAATCATGAGTATCTACTAACGTTTAGAGACTCGAGTAAATAATTATACGTATTATTTATACGCTACCAGTGTGCCATGCGGCATATTTTTTACTAACTTCTAAAGAATGATGTTTTAAATTTGACTACCTGTTTTTTATTTGTGTTTACTCTGAACTTCTTATTAGTTAGTTAATAGTTATTTTTACTGGGATTAAGCTACAAATCGCAGACAAATGTACGGACACAGCTAGTCGGTTAATAAAGTAATGTAACCGGATTAGCTGTAAGTAATCCCCGTTAAGGTAGGCAGAGGTACAACCAGGGCAGCTACGACTTACCGAAAGCACTAAGTCCCACAATGTGATAGGTGGCAAGCCTATCGCCAACCAGACACATGTCAAATCCAGGGTAACGTTTTTTTAAAAACAAATAGTAAATTTTCTTTTGTTTTGGTCGGAACTCTGGGATCGAACTCGGGATCTCACGAAGTGTAGTTTAATGCCGTACCGCTGGACTACAGAGGCGATTATATGTGTATTTACATTTTTTTTAAATTTCCTTTAATATTTAGTATAACATAATTAATAAACAAATAATGTCTATAGGATTTCGACGTACGGGTACGGGTTGCAGCCCCAGTCCACGGGCTAATATTTATGCGCGACCGGCGTCTCTTGTGACATATTTTTAAACGACCTTTTAATAAGTCGCCTACTTTAGGAGATAGAGTGCAATGAAGAGATCAATATTATTTGAACCTTCGGGATACTTTGTATTAGTCTCCGGACGAAACTGGTTTTTTAGCCGAAACCGAAACCGAACTTTCAGG
Organism: Calephelis virginiensis; assembly: GCA_002245475.1. Classification (NCBI taxonomy): domain Eukaryota; kingdom Metazoa; phylum Arthropoda; class Insecta; order Lepidoptera; family Riodinidae; genus Calephelis; species Calephelis virginiensis. The sequence goes on from NJDC01000916.1 coordinate 123,268, forward strand.
CATACCGTCAGTTTCGGCTGAATCCTAATCTAAAACTTCTTAAAATATGTTACAAATTTTTGATGATACTTATATCTAGAGTAATTTTACGGCCAATGTTAATAATGTATCTCTAAAGATAGATTTCAAACAATCGAGATAGCTGCATATCCGCCGGCCTATCCTACACCTAATTGCCATATTTATCCTGTCCACAGATATGTTATTGGCAAGCGATAACACAAATATGGATCAAAATATATACCTTGGACAGCAAGTTTTGGATTAGGATTGATTATTAATATTGGCCGTTAGTCATATTTTTTCATAGTCATACATACAGCCAGATACATAGGCTAGTAGTGTGCCAAATGAAATAAAGAGACAAGCAATAAAGGATGGAGGTAACATATTTTTATTTAGTATCTAACAACGCGTTATAATTCACAAAGGGAGCGTTGAAGTATTATGTAACGCAATTTGGGGGGAGGGTGGGTCTCGTCGGTCATTACGATGCGTTACAAGGGCAGGAGGGGTCTTTCTAACAACACGTTACGTAACACTGTTTTCTTAAACTGTAAAATAGTTTATTCATTTAGTAAACATAAATAAATATAAATTTTATTACTAAATATTATTATCGCAAAGGCCATTGAAAGTATACCAAGGGTAAAAATTATAATATAACTTTTTGCGACTTTAGGGTAAAAATGGTCACTTGAGAGCTACGTAACGTTTAGAGAGGGGGAGGGGGTACAGAAAAACGTTACGGTGCATTACAAGGGGAGGAGGGGGGTCAAAAATCTTCAAATATAGCGTTACGTAATACTTAAACTTTTCCCAACCACTTTTACCTTATTTGGAATATTTTTAACGCTTTTTTTTAGTTTAAGTAAAATGGTCAATATTTTCATATCTCAAAAATCACACGTGATTATTTGCTTTTAAGAAAGAAATCGTGTAATAACAGATTACAAGTAAATACATACTAGCTGACCCGGCCAACGTTGTTTTCCCATATTAATTATTTCCAGGAAAAAATGTTAAAGGTGAATAATCCTTATTATTTGGGGTATGAAAAGTAGATGTTGGCCGATTCTCAGACCTACTTAGTATGCGCACAAAATTTCATGAGGATCGCTCAAGCCCTTTTGGAGGAGTACGGGAGCGAACATTGTGATCCAAGAATTATATATAAGACTAGCTGACCCGGCAGAAGTTATTCTGCTATTTTTTTTGCCGTGATTCACCCTCATCACTTAGAGTTATAAAAAATACATGTTAGCATATTGAGTACTACACAATATGCTTACAATTTTCACGAGAATCGGTCAAGCCGTTTCGGAGGAGTACGGTAACTAACATTATGACACGGGAATTTTATATATAAGATGTATAATTCCATCTGTCATTCAGCAAATTGTTCAACAATACTAATACAAAGAAACACTCACTCAGATACTTGAATATTTTTTATAAACATCCGAATCTGTACATGTGACATTTGTATACATATACCTGGCCGGGAATGGAAAACGAGTCTTGTAGTAGGTCGGTGGCGTTAAGTTAGCCATTGCACTGTGTAATGCTTTATATAAACACCGTGTAAAATACAGCGTTACAAAAAATGCAACCATGGACTCTGTACATGATAGACATGCATATGTAGTTGGAATTTTGTGTCGGAAATTTTATGAATTTTTCAAAAATATTTGATTTTTTGTTGATTTTACTATTGTTTCGTTAATACTATCTAACGCAACTATATTTTTATTTAATATCTAATAAATAACATATTTTTACTAAAAACAGCAATGTAATAAAACAGCGTATTAGGTCGGCACTTACACTTTGTTCGCTATACATGTCGGGCTGAAAAACTGCTAAATATTTAACCACTTGTTTCCGAAAAAACTGTAAAAATAATATGTATCTAACCTACCACAAAAGTTTTCGTTACGGTATCAAATACACCCTGTATATAATTTGAGCTTTGTTCCACAATTTTAATTCAATACATTTTTAAAAATATCTGCGCTGTTATTAAACAGACTCCTACTTAAATATTTACAAAATATCTAAAATGGCTGATTATAATAAAGCAACCTAAGACAAACCTTGTGTGAGATTTAGTGAGAGATGAAGTACCACTATGTATTTTGATCCCGTATGATCCAGTTTCTGTATATCTTTGGCGGTCCCTCCGGCGAACACCTTTACCTGGATTACCCGAACGTGCCTCTAAACATGAGCTCACACATGCCACTAATTATTTTTGTGCGATACGAATAAAAACAATCACATTATAGAAAGCCTTTTAGAAGTGACTAATTTTGTGACCATTTCTTATAAATTATCGCCTCTGTGGCCTAGCGGTCCGGGTGTTGGACTTGACTGCATGAGGTCCCGGGTTCGAATCCCGGGTCGGCCAACAAAAAGAAAATTGGATTTTTCCAATTTTCTAATAAAAAAAAATGTTGGTCGGGATTGGAAATGTGCCCGGTTGGCGATAGGCTTACCTCCTATCATATTGTGGGACTAAGTATCTTCGGCTAGTCGTGGGTGCCTTGGTTGTACCTCTGCCTTACTCTTCAGGGATATGGGCGTGAAGATACTTCTTATAAATTACTAGCTGTGTAGCTGCGTCTCACCTGTTCTGATTTTGATTTCATCGCAGTAGATTTTATTGTTTCTCTTAAAACCTTTCCCGGATTTTCAAGAAAAATTACAACCAAAAATTAGCCAAATTGATTGAGTTATTTGCAAGTTATACGCTTAAATATATTTCGGTGATTTATTTTTATGTATATGGACTTAGATTTGGATTTAGACACCAAGTGCGGGCTTATGTTTATTGTCGGTGGAAAACCCTATTTTTGAAATCTGTTCGAAAAAATGAAGGTTGGTAATTATGTATTGAGTGTATTATTAAATAATACGAAATCGTAGCGTAGTGTTACGTTGTATATCGGTTTTGTATTTAATTGTTAAGTGTGTAATTGTTTAAATTATTTTTGAGAATAGTTTGATTGCTACTGATATTGTTTATTTAATTATTTGAACATCCGCTTGAATGTTATGTTCACAGGTAAAAGAAGTATCGATGATGTCTATAAAGACAATAAGGAGGGTAGACCGCGGTCGTTGTTCAATTTTGAAGCAGTAAATAAATTTTGTTTCATGTGCTACGTTTGTATGTTTGTTTTACATAAGTAAAAAATCGACATTCTCTCGATACTCATAGCCTATCATGCGAGGGAGTTGGCATAAATAGATATGTCTTAAGAATTATATATCAGAGTGAATAATTAGCGTTTCATTTTAAGCTGAATCGAATGATTTTTAAAAAAAAGTTTAGGTGTTTTTTGAAATATGTATTTTGAAACGACTTATATCTTTATGTGGATATATTAATAACGTTTTTTTAAATTAATAATACACGATTTTGAACTGTAGAGTATTTATTGCGACACACGAACTGTCACTATTAAGACGCAACTGTAAATTTATATATTTTTATATAAAAACTGAGTTAAGTATATGAAAAAAATTAAGTTCGAAGTCAAAAAAGAAACTAAATAACACAAAAATTATTTTTTTTTCAGTAGTCCTAAAAACCTACGTTTAATGTAGTTTAGAACTTTGTCAATCACTTCTGCTTCCAAACGAAAACACACAGACTCGTCAAACTTGTAACAACCAACTTTCCATTAGCGGCTTAAAACTATAAATGTAAGGAAGATTTTATGTTGATGTGGGTTGCTCATATTTTCTCCAATATCTATCTCTCTACTCTGCTCTAAAAAGTCAAACTAACGCTAGGGAAATGTTATTTAGAATGCGTTTCATATCTCTAAAATTTAGTTTCCCTGAGTACAGTATTGGAATTTCGCGATTTATGTCCTAAAACTACCCGCAAACGTTCGACTGCACTTAGTAAACCTCAGTTCGGGACAATATATCTTCCTTGTATGAAAATAGTTTTTATTTCGAAAAGCTCTCGAGATTTGTTGGTTTGTTTTTAATTCGTAAAGTACTATTAATGGACATTTACCTATTTGACCAACATAAAAATGACAAAACCCTATTTTGGTATATTTCTGCACCAAATTTCTGATCGCCTCTGTGGTCTAGCGGCAGGGTGTTGGACTTGACTGCATGAGGTCCCGGGTTCGAATCACGGGTCGGCCAACACAAAGAAAAATTGGATTTTTCCAATTTTCTAATAAAAAAAAAATGTTGGTCGGGATTGGAAATATGCTAGGTTGGCGATAGGCTTGCCACCAATCACATTGTGGGACTTAGTGTCTTCGGCTAGTCGTGGGTGCCTTGGTTGTACCTCTGCTTACCTCTTCGGGGATATGGGCGTGAAGATACTTTTTTTTTTACTTTCTGCACCAATAAGCCACAATGTGCATAGGGTTAATAAGTTTAGGTATAGATATAAAGGCCGCCAAAAAGGACTTTTTTTTATTTTTATCTTTTCTGTATGTTCCCTTCTCGATGGACATAACTTTAAGTTTTATATTAAACATTGCCTCGATCTTCACTACTTTTACAACTTCCAAAAAGGAGCAGGTTATTTGATAGAATCCTATATCTTTATGTATGTCAATCGATTTCGCCGTTATTTCTTAACATATTTTAAAAAATATTTTTTATTTAAATGAACGTACTTTCGAAGTGATTCCTTTTGCCTCCAAGTTTGAATCCCAGGGAAATCGAGGAAAAGACGTAATCTTTTTGTACGTAGATAATATTTATTTAAATTCCAGTTGTTTTTTTGCAGTTTCGTTGCGCTTAGATGATTTGTTTAGAGATTGTCAGTCCGCCATTAAAGTAATTAAGTTTGTAGTTTCTATTCTATAAATTTCCATACGCGGCGACTATTTCTCTCTTGATATGAAACAGCTTAGAAGTGCTGCTTTTAAGATTTTTACAAATTGGTTTAATCTCGTTAGGAATATTTAGTTTTAAAAACGCAAGTAAAGTCGTAAGTCGCAACTATTTTTTAATTACACCGAGTTTCGGATTTATTCGCCCTTTTCAGTACCATAACTCGAAACACTCGAACAAAGTTCACAGCGCCAAGTTTAAGATATAGTACGCGATGTGTCACTTGTTTCTGCTTAGCCAATGATTGGTGGCGCCGAACATTTTTAATTTTAACTTGTACGAAGTATCGGAACTTTGGAACTGTGTCAATTTTGTGACAGAAATTAATGCTTGTAAGAGTTTTACGTTTGGTGTTTTTATTTGTTTTGGTAGAGTTTACGAATTAATTGTTTTTGTTAGCATCTGCCATTAAGTATAATTACTTGCAGCAAGCAATTTTAAAAAATCGGGACATTTTTTTACTTTTTGGCATGAGCGTTAACATTTGCCATTTGTCAAGTTTAAATTTGTGTAAAGTTACCTGATTTAGAGAAATCGGACTCAAGACCAGACTCAGAGGTCGTACCAGGGTATTGGGTAAAGCTATGACCTTTTTACTCAAGCTCATCTATCGAGATTTGGCGACAGCGAGAAAACGCACACTTCATTAGTTTCTTTCCGAATAGTTTACTTGTGTACTTTAACTGAACAAAATGCTATCAAAATAAGCCTGAAGTTTATTTTAAATTGTCATAAGTTGTCATAATCAGTCATATCAGGTTCTTAGGTTAAGTGGTTACAATTTTACTTTAAAGCTAATCAAGCGAGATTTGATGGCATCGAGAAATGTTACAATACACTAATTCCTATATAAATCCTTCACTTGTGCACTTTTAGAAAAAATGCCACAAAAGTTAACTAATTGTACCCCTTTATGTACCTACACAGAATTTAATAATTATAAATAACATGTCTTTTCTGTCGATCACGCCAAAACTCCATGTGGATATTTAATTAGTATATTATAAAGTGGAAGTATCTGAGGCTTGAAAAGATACAGTATAAAGAAGAAAAAAATCACTTTACACTTGAGCTCATAAAATTTTTGGCATAAATAATGTAATTGGGGTTATTCAGATGTATTTTTCAACTGCGTTATTTATTATGAAACACTCCCTCCATTAAAAAAATGTTGTAAATTATTCAAATATGTTTGTAGACAAGCAAACATATAGTATCTTCACGCCCATATCCCCGAAGAGGTAGGCAGAGGCACAACCAGAGCACCCACGACTAGCCGAAGATACCAAGTCCCACATTGTGATAGGTGGCAAACCTATCGCCAACCGGGCACATATCCTATCCCGAGCAACATTTTTTATTAGAAAATTGGAAAAACCCAATTTCCGTTTTGTTGCCCGACCCGGGATTCGAACCCGGGACCTCATGCAGTCAAGTCCAACAACTGAACCGCTAGACCACAGAGGCGACACAAGCAAACATTACCATCTAAAATATCAGTACATATACGTACATATACATGAAAGCAACAAGTAGTTCACGTACATAATACCAGGAATGTATCAGAGCGGGATTTCTCGGGATTTGTCCTTGTATGACGCGCAAGATCGGCTTTACTTAAATAGGGAGCCGGGTCCATCAGCCCCGGTAATACCGTGATAAGGTACGTCTCGAACAAAGGGTCCACAGGGATAACCTAACATAAAGCTGTTCTAAACATAGACTTTAATAAAACAAACAAATATCTACGGATAAACACTTATTTTATAATTAAGATTTTAAATGCTAGTAGTTTTAGTTTTAAAAACTAGTTTTTAACCCCGAACTGAAAAAAAGATTACAAGTTTTCCATGTGTGTCTGTTTGTGGACTCATGGCTCCTAAACGAATGGACCCCTTCGCTTAGGAGTTATGATGCCGCAGACGCGTGTATACACACACACACACACACACACACACACACACACACACACACACACACGCACACGCACACACACACACTACGAATATATAACAAAAACTTATAACATCTCTCTTTTCTATCATAAACAGCACAGAAATTACTTGTCGGATCTTAACTAAATTTAGGGACTACAGTCAAATCGTGACCCACATTTCATCAAATTTGCACGTCCAATAGCAAAAAAAGTCAGCTACGACGCACGATTGGAGTTTACTCCTTACGAACCATAATTATAATATATATCGAATAGAAAAAAGGTAAATGAACGCATCTGCTAAAACAGAGGTTCCCAAACTTATTTCATGTAACGCCCACTTTGAAAATCAGTTGTTTTGTAGCGCCCCCCCCCCCCCCGTTTTTTTCTTGTCAATAACCTCAATAACATATTTGTTGCGCCTAGTTTAAAAAAAACATTTTTTTCAAGATTTATACCGACCCCCTCTAGGCTTCCAGCGCCCACAAGGGGGCGTTATCGCCCACTTTGGGAAAGGCTGTGCTAAAATGATAAGAGAAACAAACATATATCTGGAATTATTCGGATTATTTATATTACTTCAATAAAGCGTATTACATAAAGTATGTTACAAAATAATATAAATAACAAGTCGACTGCGTTTTAAATTATTCGACTAATGTCAATGTCATACGTAACTCGACTGTGGCGGAGCCGAATGACGACCCGCTCGGGGCGACTCGACTTTTGTTCGGGCGAGATCGTCAGTCCTGAAGGAGAAAAAAATACTGAAGGACTGAAGCGATACGACTTACATATGTTTGTCTCTTTCTACGTAACGCCTCAACTTTTCGTGTTACACTTGATTTTACTCCTCATAAAATTTCCATACCGGGCCTTATAACTCGAATCGTTTCTTGAGGAGTAAACTCCAAATAAAACATTTTATAAACAATTGTTAAAAACTGTTTTTTATTGACTATATCCGCAGGAACTCAGTAACAACGATTTGGAAAGTTCCCAGTCTGTGTACCTTATGTGGAGTTAAAAGTAAATAAAAAAGGACACGGGTCTTACAACTTGGGGCCGAATTGACCAGTGTCATTATTACATACAATTATTCACACAGTTCACATGCAATTTATACAGTACAGTTTATTATATTATTTTATTATTATATGTACAGTTATTATTAAAATGTTTTTCTAATAAAATATCTTAATATCGATATCTAACGGACAGATAGGTATTTACTTATATAAATAAGTACATTTTCAAGAAGAGCGCAATTATTTCATTCGTGGCGGTAGTGTCATTAATTTTATTTTCCTTAGCTGATTACTGATTACTTACTGATTATAGCCCATTGGTAAAGACTTTCACAATTTTTTAACCCTATTTCACCTTGTTAGAGGTAGAATTTCCAGTAACGCTTAAATACTTATCTACTCATTTTTAATAAGTAGCCCAAAAACAAAGTTTCATTTGTCACACAGGGAAGCTAAGCCTCAACAAATACTGAGCTTTTTCTTGGCGGACTCATTTTTTTTTTATGATATTGGAAGGCAAACAAGCACATGGATTTCCAGATGGAAAGAAATTCACGCCGCCTAGAGACACCAAAAGTGGTAATGGTGCGTTGCCAACCTGAGGCCAGGATGTTAGGCCTCGAGCAAAAGGAATGATTTCATGCTACCACACTCTGACTCTTTATTTATCACTTTTTTGTATGTTTATTTAAGTTCCTTATGTTTAGAGTTAGATATGATTTCTAGTTGATTTTTTGTTAGTTGTGTGGTAAGTTTTAGTCTGTTAACAAACGTTTTTCTTTCTTTCATGTTTCTAACTTAAAAAAAATACGGTCTTCCATACAAACTTGCAACCCGTATTTCATCCTCTTAGGGTTGGAATTTCCATAATTCCGTCCTTAGTAGGTGTCTACTCAATAGAACGACCCTACTCACCAAATTTCATGGCTGTAACTCTAATAGTTTTTGCCCGGCAATGATGAATCAGTCAGTCAGGACATGTTATTTTATAAGTATAGATAATCGTTTTCAATTAAAAATTATAGATGCACTAAAAATTTTAATTTAATTTATTTAAAACTAGCTTCGTTCCACCCGTTCAGTATGGGAAACAATAAAGTATTGTTTTTCCCCATTTTCTCGGCAAATTTCCCAGTTTTTTTCTTCATAAAAACCTTCACCTGATAATAACTAATACAATAAAACAAGGATTAGCCAAATCGGTCCAGTCGTTCGGAAGTTATGCGCTTACCAACACATTTAGCGAATTTTTTTTATATTTTAGATTAAAATTGTGACTGGTCATCAAAAAGTATACTATAATTAGAAATAACCTGTGGTTAATCTGAGTCACAAAAAAAAACCATTCGATTTGATGAATATGAATATGATTTGGAATCCTTGTTTCGGTTTTTTACACCTACCCATACCTACCTGCTACTAACTTCAGGTATAGTACTTGCAAGCCTACCCTACATTATAGAAAAAATATAGTGCACTCCGTTTACATAAGTTTATAAAAAAGTTTATATAATAAGTTCAGTATCTTCAGGGCCATATCTCCGAAGGCAGAGGCACAATCAGGGCACCCACGACTAGTCAAAGACCATAAGTCCCACAAAGTAATAGGTGGCAAGCCTATCGCCAACCCAGCACATATCCACTCCCGTGTAACGTTATCCTTATTAAATTGAAAATATACAATATTCTATTTTTTTGCTGCTATACCTGGGAATCGAACCCGGGACGTCAAGATGTCAAGTCCAACGCCGGGTCCACAGATGTAACAAAATATTTTTTTTTTAAATTTGGATATTGTTTTCTTACAACCTTTGAACAATTTCAGTTTCATCTAAATCTCACACTTATAATTTTTAAAAATATAGTTACAAAAGAAAGTAAAATCAGATTTGACTTCAGAGAAAATACTGATTGATTGGAGTATTTTAAGCATTACATAGTGTTTGTTGGTTGTTGTTGCTTATTTTTTAGTAGAATCTCCCTTCAAATATTAGAATTATTTAAATATTTGTTCACACTAATTTAGTCTTAAAATTATTATTACCACTATTGCTGTTTCATAATCATGTTGATAAATATTTGTTTCCGTTTCCATAACTATCCACGAATATGGGTATTTGTTGGTTAACAAGCAAACTTTGTAAGGAAACTGGTTCACATCCTTATACAATAAAATTATACAGAAAACTTTGTGATATTAAAAATCCATTTAGATTGCCATAGAAGGCAAACAAGTAGATAGATTTCTTATTATCCTATTAATATTATAAATGCGAAAGTTTGTAAGTATGGATGTATGGATGTTTGTTACTCTTTCACGCTCGAATGGCTGAACGGATTTGTCTGAAATTTGGAAGACAGATACATTGTGACCTGGATTAACATATAGGCTATTTTAAATCCCGATCGCACGCGGGTTTCTGTGAAAACGCGGGCGAAGCCGCAGGTAGCAGCTAGTTAAGAAATATTTTTTTAAAATATTTATAAAATTTGTGCTGCTTCGTAAATGTAGTGTGGAAAAATGGCCTTTGAATAGACCTTTTTTCAGCCTCTGGTTTTTAAAAACTAAACTTTAAAAGAAAGGCTTTTGCGATCTATCACATTCACGTGTTTTCGACTAGTTTTGGGTGTGCTTATTATGCCTCTGTCTAGATCTTTCAGAATACAGGCTTTAAAAATACTCGTAAAAGATTAAGGAATAATTAAGACCTATTTTTAAGATGCGAAAAACTATTGTTACGATCAAAAAATTTTTAAATTATTATTAAAATAACAATAATTTCCACGTTTTGACAACACTGACCTCTTACACAAAAAAAAAGCTTGTAATACGTAACTTGTTCTTCTTCTTGTGATATTAGTTTACGAAAAAACAGGTATGAAAATAAATTTAAATACCTACATAAATTAGTATCTCGTGATATCTCAGTTCTGTTGTTAGTTTCACAGCTACTACGTCAAAACCGGGACAAGATAAGCGCGCTTAAGGCGATAGAAATCTCTACTTAATATAAAATGAAGTCGCTTCCTCTGTCCCTATGTCCCTCTGTATGCTTAAACCTATAAAACTACACAAAGGATTTTGATGCGGTTTTTTTGAATAGATAAAGTGATTAAAGAGGAAGGTTTTTAGTTATATTCTACAACCGTGCGAAGCCGGGGCGGGCCGTAAATATTAAATAATAAAAATAAGAGTCTCCGAAACTGGCGTGTTTGTATGAAAAGGGTTATAAATGTAAAGGAAGCCAAGATTTGTCAGAATCGTAAAGTTGGGCGCTCGATTCTCTGTCTATTTCGTAACGGACTTGGCGTGAAGATATGTAAATAAATAAGGCGGTGGTGCCAATTCAGACGAGTCTATAAACTCCACCGTCTGGGTTGAGTTACGTCTTCACATTGACCTATTAATTAATAATCCGAAAGATAATAAATAATTTCATTACTTATTTTTCAAAGTGGGTCTAAAGTTCAATAGGAACATTTAGGTTCTATTTTTTAGTTTTTGGTATGAGCTTTAGCATCTATTTAGTCACGTTTACGTTAGCATCTAGATATCATATTTTAAGGATCATGATAGGCATTGATGCGTAAGCATAGGTAAAGGCCTAGTGAAGGATTTAGGCGTTAGAAATGAGCTTCGTAAAAAATCTATCGAATTCAGAGTAGTAAACTCGAAACACCTTTTTTGCTGTTTTATCTTTCCCTTCAGTGCTTGGTACAAACATGATTATATTGTTCGTAAATATTAATAGAAACTCGACTGAAAAATTGTTCATTTTATTCGGCAAAAATTGGCGGCTACGGGGTGTCCACCTTTTTGTTATCCCTAGGGCTCCAGATATCTAAATCCGGGTCTGGCATAAAGTATTCTAAATTAGTCATAAGCCTAATCTAGTCGTCATTAAAAATCATGTCAGGTTCTTGAATAAAGCTGTGGCTTCTTTACTCACTTTGTACAGTTATTATTAAAATGTTTTTCTAATAAAATATCTTAATATCGATATCTAACGGACAGATAGGTAGTTACTTATATAAATAAGTACATTTTCAAGAAGAGCGCAATTATTTCATTCGTGGCGGTAGTGTCATTAATTTTATTTTCCTTAGCTGATTACTGATTACTTACTGATTATAGCCCATTGGTAAAGACTTTCATAAAAATTTTTAACCCTATTTCACCTTGTTAGAGGTAGAATTTCCAGTAACGCTTAAATACTTATCTACTCATTTTTAATAAGTAGCCCAAAAACAAAGTTTCATTTGTCACACAGGGAAGCTAAGCCTCAACAAATACTGAGCTTTTTCTTGGCGGACTCATTTTTTTTTATGATATTGGAAGGCAAACAAGCACACGGATTTCCTGATGAAAGAAATTCACGCCGCCTAGAGACACCAAAGGTGGTAATGGTGCGTTGCAAATCTGAGGCCAGGATGTTAGGCCTCGAGCAAAAGGAATGGTTTCATGCTACCACACTCTGTCTCTTTATCTATCACTTTTTTGTATGTTTATTTAAGTTCCTTATGTTTAGAGTTGGATATGATTTCTAGTTGATTTTTTGTTAGTTGTGTGGTAAGTTTTAGTCTGTTAACAAACGTTTTTCTTTCTTTCATGTTTCTAACTTAAAAAAATACGGTCTTCCATACAAACTTGCAACCCGTATTTCATCCTCTTAGGGTTGGAATTTCCATAATTCCGTCTTTAGTCTACTCAATAGAACGACCCTACTCACCAAATTTCATGGCTGTAACTCTAATAGTTTTTGCCTGGCAATGATGAATCAGTCAGTCAGGACATGTTATTTTATAAGTATAGATAATCGTTTTCAATTAAAAATTATAGACGCACTGAAAAAATTTAATTAAATTTATTTAAAACTAGCTTCGTTCCACCCGTTCAGTATGGGAAACAATAAAGTATTGTTTTTACCCATTTTCTCGGCAAATTTCCCAGTTTTTTTCTTCATAATAACCTTCACCTGATAATAACTAATACAATAAAACAAGGATTAGCCAAATCGGTCCAGTCGTTCGGAAGTTATGCGCTTACCAACACATTTAGCGAATTTTTTTTTATATTTTAGATTAAAATTGTGACTGGTCATCAAAAAGTATACTATAATTAGAAATAACCTGTGGTTAATCTGAGTCGCAAAAAAACCATTCGATTTGATGAATATGAATATGATTTGGAATCCTTGTTTTGGTTTTTTACACCTACCCATATCTACCTGCTACTAACTTCAGGTATAGTACTTGCAAGCCTACCCTACATTATAGAAAAAATATAGTGCACTCCGTTTACATAAGTTTATAAAAAAGTTTATATAATAAGTCCAGTATCTTCAGGGCCATATCTCCGAAGGCAGAGGCACAATCAGGGCACCCACGACTAGTCAAAGACCATAAGTCCTACAAAGTAATAGGTGACAAGCCTATCGCCAACCGAGCACATATCCACTCCCGTGTAACGTTATCCTTATTAAATTGAAAATATACAATATTCTATTTTTTTGTTGCTATACCTGGGAATCGAACAAGGGACGTCAAGATGTCAAGTCCGGCGCCGGGTCCACAGATGTAACATAATATTTTTTTTTTAAATTTGGATATTGTTTTCTTACAACCTTTGAACAATTTCAGTTTCATCTAAATCTCACACTTACAATTTTTAAAAATATAGTTACAAAAGAAAGTAAAATCAGATTTGACTTCAGAGAAAATACTGATTGATTGGAGTATTTTAAGCATTACATAGCGTTTGTTGGTTGTTGTTGCTTATTTTTTAGTAGAATCTCCCTTCAAATATTAGAATTATTTAAATATTTGTTCACACTAATTTAGTCCTAAAATTATTATTACCACTATTGCTATTTCATAATCATGTTGATAAATATTTGTTTCAGTTTCCATAACTATCCACGAATATGGGTATTTGTTGGTTAACAAGCAAACTTTGTAAGGAAACTGGTTCCTTCCTTATATAATCCTTATACAATAAAATTATACAGAAAACTTTGTGATATTAAAAATCCATTTAGATTGCCATAGAAGGCAAACAAGTAGATAGATTTCTTATTATTAAGAAATATTTTTTAAATATTTATAAAATTTGTGCTGCTTCGTAAATGTAGTGTGGAAAAATGGCCTTTGAATAGACCTTTTTTCAGCCTCTGGTTTTTAAAAACTAAACTTTAAAAG
>NJDC01000916.1:150751-173460 GCA_002245475.1 Calephelis virginiensis
ACATAGATGAAAGCTGTTTATGTATCTTCAAAGTTTAAGACAAACGTGTTTTGAAGAGCACGTATTGCTATTTCAAGATCATTTAGAGTGCCTGATTGATGACCTCCTCGTTGGTCGAGTGGCTAGCGAACAAGCGTACACACCTAACTACACCGACCAACTGCAAGGCTCGGGTTCGATTCCCGACGAGGACAGGCATTTGTGTGATGAACATTTAGATGTCTGCATTTCCGGGTCTGGGTGTTTATTAAATTTATTCTGGTATCTATTTCAGAATTTCTATGTATTAGTATCGTTGAGTAACACCTATAACACAAGCATATATTTTACTAACTTTGGCTTTGATTCAATTTGTGTAACTTGTCCAGGGATATTTATTTATTTACTTACGGTGCGGTAGGAAAATTATAATTTTATATTATAAAAGCAATGCAAAAACCGTAATGTATTTTAAAAAAATATCTTCACTTTCATATTCCCTAATAGGTTGGCAGAAAAACAACCAGGGCACCAGCGACTAGCCGAAAACACTAAGTTCCACAATGTGGTAGGTGATGTCTTATATAATTTTATAGAATCGATACAGCAGTGCCAGATTGAAAATTAAAAATGTTTCATTGTGCTATATTGAGACGTTCTACATTTTTTTTCAACACCACAGCACAGAGCCCTAAAAGCGCTCTTATTTATACTGAATTGAATGTATTGAATTGGGTTAATAAAAATAAAGTGTTATTTAAAATCGACATTAATTTTCAGGCGATGTTATTTTTAATCAGGTTGAATTAATGCTCTATCGCCACCACTAGTAATGTACACATATAATTATAAGATTATATCACACCATTAGGAATACATATAAAAATGTATTACTTAAGTTTTATATTTAAGATATAAATTAAATTAATTAAGTTAGCTGTTGAAATAAAATTGAAAAGAAGAGAAAGATCTGTGTATGCACGCATTTGTATATCAAGATTTCAAATGTAAAGGACCAACAAACAAAAACACGTTCGCAATTGTAATATTAATACGAATGTGTAATGGCAACTATACTATCCTCAGCCCGACTAACTGAACTGAAGGAAATCGCTTACGGATTTGTCCTGACTATCTAATATAAGATAGGGATTCCATTAAACAGGTTATTAGGGTTTAAAATTGGTTAGAAAATAGCTTAACGGTTTTAACTTAAAACAACAGTTTTATATGAAACTCAATGTATGAACGTAATTATTTAAAATAAATTAATTAATAAATAATAAATTATTTTCATTAAATTATCTTACTGCTGAGATTATTAAAATATCATTTAATAGGTTTATACCTTGTTTGTGTTATGAAATCCTTTAGCGAAATGAGGAACGCACTTGATGATAAAAAAATGTCACTCCTGAGAATGGCGAATGGTAGAGCAGACTGACAAGGATATACAGATTTTGAAGTCTTATTTGAGTTGGATGTGCTATCTGGTGCTGGGGTCATCCCCGTGGTAATGTAGGCTACTGATCAATTCCACTAGTAAAAGTCAGTCATATCTAGATGGTAGTGCAGTTACTGTGCTAGCTAGCTATCTAAGTAATCCGACCCCGGGCTGTTGTCTTTAACCATAAAATAAAATGAAGCGACACCTATTTTTAGCCCTGGACAGTAAAAGAGAGGCGTCATATGTTTGACATGTCCATTTTGTGCTTTATCACGTGCGTGTATGCGTGCGTGTGTCTGTGTGTTTTTGTGTGTGTTCTGTGTGCCAGATTTGAATGCGGATATTTTCGTTTGTCAGTTAGCGTGATCGAGATCGAGATGAGTATATGGTAAATTTATTTAACTTGCCTAATGGCAGATACTTACCGTGACCATGCCAAAAATAGCCAAAGAAAATTATATAACAGTTAACCATTAAGCACATAAACTGCCTTAGTTTAACCAGAAGGTAATTATTAGTTACTGGTCTCTGATTTAACTGTCATAAAACTCAGGCCAGAGCCGTCAAAAATTACGAGCTCTATCTGGTAGCTTCTGTTAAACTCGTATTATGTTTTATTTGTGTTTATCTAAATTATAGTTATGCACTAAGCCTTACGTAAACGCATAGAGAAAACAGTCCATGTATTATTATTTTTTTAAATATCATAGGAACAAGCATCCGGTTCTCCTGATGGTAAGAGATAGCAGTAGCCTATAGACACCATAGATGTTATATGTTCGTTACTGTCCTGAAATCGGGATTGAGCAAGACGGACCATCCGGACCGGAACTTGACGTTAGAGTTATCACTAGACTTGAACGATTAAGGTCATGGCGGTACCATTTTGCAAAATGCCTTTAGAGATTTTGCAGCAACACAGGAGTTACTGGCTATCAAAACTTTTACAAGGAAACTGGATAGTGTCAGACATCGTAATTATACATATCTTCACGCCAAGTCCCTTACGGGGTAGGCAGAGAGTATCGAGTGCCAGACCTCAGGATCCTGACATACCTGTCTTGCTTCCTTCACATTCATAACCCTTTTCATAAAAACACGCCGGTTTCGGAGACTCTTGACACCGTTTATATACGTATTTTTATTTTAGCACTTGCCCTGTGCTTGGGTTAAATTTCTATAAATTTTAAAGAAAGAAAAAAGTTAGCCCCAGACAGTAGTTCAATTGGTTAGAGCATTCGTCGGCTTGAGACGAGAGGTTACAGGTTCGAATCCTGACCATTATTATACGCCAAAATAGCAAGAAAAGGTAAGGTAAAGGTAAGCTGGTGAATCCCTTCATGGCGAAGATGCTTTACAGCACTCGACCACTGTTGACATAATACATATTAAGTTAGTAAGTAAGTATCTTCACGCCCATATCCCCGAAGGGGTAGGCAGAGGCACAACCAGGGCACCCACAACTAGCCGAAGACACTAAGTCCCACAATGTGATAGGTGGCAAGCCTATCGCCAACCGGGCACATTAGAAAATTGGAAAATACCAATTTTCTTTTAGTTGGCCGACCTGGGATTCGAACCCGGGACCTCATACAGTCAAGTCCAACACCCGGACCGCTAGACCACAGAGGCGATCTATACATAATACATATTATGGTGGGATTGGTAGTTAATTGCCAATAGGCAATTAACTTTTTGTACAAACCTATTTTTTTGTTTTCAATAATATAGAAATTTATAAACTAGGAATAATATAACAAATGAAACAATAATTTTATAAATTTAATGGTAGAAAGAAAGAATGTTTTGATAGGTTAATAAATTTCTCCGTTGTTATGAATTGATTTGAAATTTATTTTTTTATTCGAAACAGCGTACTTTGCCACCAAGTTGGAATCTGACGATGAAATCTTAAGAAAATTGTCGAAATTACTAACTTTAGGGTTCCACGCTTCGATAAGAAAAAAACGTAACTCTTACAGGATCACTTTGTTGTCCGTCCGTGGGACCTTTTGTCAAGACCCAATTAAAGAACGTGTGGAGGTATCAAGCCGAAGTTTATAAAAAATAAATATTCAAGATTACTGTAATTTGGAGCCGCAAAAAAATCAAACTTCTTAGCCAACGCAATCAAAAATACAGCCGTTTATGCCACAAATTTTCAAAATTGCAAGAAAAACAAAACCTACAAGGTTTCATTTCATTTCACGTGAATTCAGAATCTTTCAATTTGGTACGAAGCAATGTGGTGTAGCGATCTAATTGTTGGACTTGATTGCATGAGGTCCCGGGTTCGATTCCCGGGTCGGCAACAAAAAATTCTTTAACTTGGTTATTCCAATTTTCTAATAAAAAAAATATTGCTCGAGATTGGATATGTTCCCAGTGCGATAGGCTTGCCACGTATCACATTGTGGGACTTGGTGTCTTCGGCTAGTCGTGGGTTGTACCTCTGGCTACCTCTTCGGGGATATTATGGGCGTGAAGATACTTTTAAATGTCTTTTAACAGCTGTGCTATACGGAAATTAAAAAGTTTCGAAAACTGTACATTTTTAAGTTACATAACACAAGAAAAATATTTTTAATGACTTTTTACTTAAAAAACCTACAGGTTTGTAAGGAACCCTCGAGACGCGATTCCATCTCGCGCTTGGCCGTTTGTTTTATTTAGAACTGATAAGATACTAATAAAATTGATATTAGTTTTTTGTAATTTTTCTGTGCATAAATTATCTATATATTGCGCGGACGCAGGATCATAAAATTTGGCACACCTATAGGTAATGTGTAGGAGAAGTGTAGAACGATAATATTTTTAAGTAATTATGCTTATAAAGTCCATTCAATCAATAAATAAAACATTACCCATACTACCATGCATTTGACACACACAAACAAATATATTGACGGTGATGATAAAAGATCACAGATGGCGCACTAACTATTTAGGAAACAAAGTGGTTGGTATTTAGAAATGAAGATGGCGTTCTAATCAACAAGATATCAAAATTAGGATATCAAAATGGTCGAATTTCGATCAACGGGCGACCACTAGTTATTATAGAAAGATTAACACAGCAGTAACACACATAGCTGTAACATACGACCCTTGACCCACAAGTTGTCAATAGCGGCCTTTAAGCGCCCCATTCACCAATTAATCGCAAACCGCCATGAAATTATTAGGGTTTATTGGCGACGCCAAATTAAACGTATTAGAAGAATACCCTAGTATTATGGTGTAATAAAACGTTTTGTTAATGTATTTGTAAGGCCGCAGCCCTCGGAAAAAACGATTTCATAAAACATGTTTATGTTATGGTTAATAAATGTATTTATAACTAAGCTGTTCCGTTGAACTTTGTACTACCCGTTCCGTTTTCCTTTCAGTCAAACGGGATGAAAAGTATCCTGTGTCCGTCTCTTGGTTCTAAGCTACCTCCTGATCCATTTTCAGCCAAATCGGTTCAGCCGTTCTTTTAATGTAAGTAAATTATAGAAGCATCCCTGGACAAGTTACATACATTGAATCTAACTCTAAGTAAACAAATTATATACTTGTATTATGGGTGTTAGTCAACGATTCTGATACATAGAAATACTTAAATAGATACCAAAATAAATTTCATAAACACTCAGACCTGGAAATGCAAACATCTTAATTTTTATCTCTTACTAGCTGTCCCGGCGAACTTCGTTCCACCCGTTCAGTTTGTATGAGAAAAATGAAAATTTTGTTTTTCCTAGTTTTCTCGCAGTGTTTCCCTTTTTATTATATTTTAAACCTTCCCTGGACTTGAATAAATAATTAAAAACCAAAATTAGCCAAATCCATTCAGCCGTTTTTGAGTTTTAGCGAGACTAACGAACAGCAATTGATTTTTATATATATAGATATGTCTGTCCCGTCGGAAATCTAACCTGAGCCTCGCTGTTGGTCGGTGAAGTTAGGCGTGTAAGCTAGTTCCTACTAGAGCAACGAGGCGATAGTTTTAATGTATTTAAAAATACATATTTAATTCATTGTAAATTACCAGTTGCCCGCTTCGGGTAGATTTTAAAAATTTACATGCAATAAATGATTATGATCTTGTAATGATTTTTGTTCGATAGTTGCTAACAATTGTAAGTATTGTTATAACAAACATTAAAATGTCGTAAATCTGACTTAATATCTACCTATCTGTCATGCTTTCACACTCAATTGCAGCACCAATCTTAATAAAATTTGTCATGCATATAGTTAAAGACTCAAATTCAAACATAGTCCGAGTTTAAACTAAGAACTATGTACTATTTCTAATCCAGGATGAAAGTTTGTACATTTGCGACGACTCTCTTCCTATCTGGAGAGCTATTACTTACATCTTTTACTTAACTCTAACTTAAAAAAAACCAGTTGCACTCCGGGAGTGCCGGCAGAAGTGAAAACTTGAATATTAATGTTGTGTATTTTTAATATTTTGGAATGGTTAGGGAATAATTTTGCACGAATTGCTTTCATTATCAGTATGAAAAGTATTATCATTAATGTGGTAGAAAACAATATTCATTTATTGCGCTATCGTACACAAACATGACAATACGAACATTAGCGCAAGCGCCCTGCGCCGTCTTAAGAATTTTCGATCATGTCACGTGTCCTGACGCGAGTTTAGAAGTTTTTACTTATTCCAAAAAAAGTGCGCAACGCCGCTAAAGAAGTTTTCACTTCAAAAATTAATAAACTCCGATAAAACCTACACTCAATTTAGCTAAGAATCATCTCGACCATAGATACTACACACAGACACGTCAAACTTATAACACCGCTATTTTTCTATTGGAGGTTAATAAATACTGGCCACTAATAAAATAATTACCAACGAAAATGGGGACTGATTGGATTCCAGTCACGGCCAGTTGGAATAGAAAAACGTGTTTGAGGTGAAAGATACCCAATAAACCAGTGAGGTCACGTGTGAACGATTTAGAAGGGCACCACCAGCAAAGTTGCAAGATAACTAACCAAACTCAATTTGCTGCGTTTAAATGCTAGGACGTGCTTCGATCTTTTAATAGATCAGATTGAATAAGCACCATCTTCTGGGTATTTAAGTTATCTTTATGTATCTTAGAAAGTTTTTAAAAGATGTGTTTCTGTATTTATTGCTTCCGCTCTCGGGTTTGTGAGTATACATATTGTTAAAAAAGTATCAAGAACGGATCATTTGTTTATGGTTCCAAAATCAAATTTTTGTTCTAGATTGTAGTGCGATTGGCATAACATAGGCCGTTCTTAGTCGTATCACATTTAGCGTGTATTGCGACAAAAACATTGAAAAAAGGTTATATCAACCCCATAACGAAATTTTTATGATATTGGAAGGCGAACAAGCAGACAGATTTCCTGATGGTAAGAAATTCACATCGCCTAGAGACGCCGAAGGTGGTAATGATGCGTTGCCAATCTTAGGCGGGGATGTTAGGCCTCGAGCAAAAGTAAGTTTACCGGATTCCTTACGTTATGGCGACAGGAATAGGTAAGGCGGTGGTACCAATCCGGATGAGTCGCTGCGAAACCCTACCACCTAGTCAGATGTCACGGTGGTAGTGTCGGTAAGCCTATGCTCGCCTTTTAGGAGCTGCCTGGCAGGAAGGCAGATGGTCTATTCTGCAAAGGCTTTTGCTAAAGTTACTTTTGCTCGAGGCCTAACATTCCGGCCTCAGGTTGGCGACGCACCATTACCACCTTTGGTGTCTCTAGGCTGCGTGAATTTCTTACCATCAGAAAATTCGTTTGCTCGTTTGCCTTCCAATATCATGAAAAAAAAGGTGACCGCACCAACTCGGATGCAAACTAGGCATCAAACGTAGAAGTGTCGCCTTTCAACTGAAGCGAAACGGAAAAAAACAAGCACAACTCGTTCAAAACTCACAGACTACCGAGGTGTCGTATACTCGGAATTTTCACCGGAAGGTTAAACGGTAAAGGAATATCACTTAAGTGTCAATTCATGAGGGATCCAACGACAACAAAGTTTCCGAACTTTTAATTCTTCGTGTAAAATTTTCAGAATTTTGCTCATACCAATCCCCAATAGTCCTCGAATCGTCTCATAGGTAATGCGGGGGTTTTCCTCAACTAACCGCTTAACAGTAGCCACATTATTTTCGTTGACGGTAGTTAAAGAAACTCGACCTCTCTCAAATTCAGCAAACCATCGCCTTACGGTGCTCAAACAAAGAGCTTCCCTCCCAAAAGTATTTTGAAGACGAGCCGCATAGTCTTGCGGAGAAAGCGAACTTTTAAAATTATAAAAAATATAATTTATTGTTTACTATTAACTAATTACTTATAACTAGTGGTCGCCCGTTGGTTGCAATTCGACCATAATATATTTTAATATCTTGTTGATAAGAACGCCATCTTCATTACTCAAGACCAACTACTTTGTTTCCAACTACGTTGTTTAGTGCGCCATCTGTGATCTTTTATTATTATCATCAATATATTTTTTGCGTGTGTCAAATGAATGTTAGTGTGTGTAATGTTTTATTTGTCGATTTAATGTACTCTATAAGCATTATTATTGAAAAATATTAGCGTTTTGCACTTTTCCTGCACATGAACTATAAGTGTGCCAAATTTTATACTCCTGCGTCCGCGCAATTTTCGTAAAAAGGGGTGCAAAGTTTTGGCATCACGTATTAATATATATAGATTCGACAGTAATGTGTTCAAGAATACCTAAAATGATATATTCGATTCCAATTTCCAATATTGCATGGACCGAGCAACAAGAGTAACCCTGCAAATGACTCACGAGTCACGGCTAGCCGAAGACATCAAGTTTCACAATCTGATAGGTGGCGAGGCTGTTGCCTACCGGGAACATATTAAATTATACACATTTTCTTTTCCTTGCCCAACTCGTATATTAAACACTGGACCCTATTTTGAAGTTTGGTAGAGTTTAAGTAGTTTAATTCAAAAATAGGATAGCTGTAGAATACTGATACCTCAACGGTTTCAGTAGAAAATCTAATTTTCACCATAAGTAAAGACTTCAACCACACTAAGTTATATTTGCAAAGAAAATCCTGCTACAGTTATAAATTCAATGTAAAATAGCCGGAATGTAATTTTAGTAGACACACAAATGAATATTTACGAAGGTGGCACACGGCGGCCATTGTTCACGATTTATATTTGCGTTTTAAAAGTTATGTTGAGATATTTCAGATCCAGTATGAAAACATTTATTCATACCTGGTTAGGGTTGTCAGTCGGGTTAAGGTTAGGTTTGTAATGCCGCCGCGCTGCTGAAACGACGAAATTCGCAAGCATCGTGGAGACACGGAACTTCGTATTGCTATTATTTTAATTCGCTTTAACAAGAACACTTTTTATTTATTAAGTATATGGCTCCAGTATTTTAGAATACACCTGCAACACAGCACAAAGAAAATTAATAGTATAATTGACAAAAACATCAGAAATGGCAGTAAATAGGTTTCAGGATTTGGAGTATTAGTTTACTATTTAATCTATTCAGTGTGTCTACTGACAATTTTACATATTCATTTTTTGTTCAAACAAATTCTGAAGTTCTAGGTTTGTCACATTTTAGAAATAGGTAGAAACTATATGTGCCTAGCCAAAACTCAATATATACAAAAATCATATCGCATGCTCATTACTCATTAGTTTATACAACTACGTTCCTGACAATTTCAAATCACTTCCATTAAAAAGATTTCGAAAGACTTAGAGAAAACATATTATAGAGTCACCGATTTTTTTGCAGACAAGAATAAATAATAAAGAATATGTAATATTATTTATTTTAATTGCAGAAATATTGGTTGCTGAGGAGTTTGTTTCGCCGTTTCTTATTCTGCCTAATTAGGTTTGGGAAATGTGGTGGGAATATGCAGATTGGTTGTAGTATAACCATACTATTACCACAAAAACACACAAAATGAAATTTCAAGCCTGTTGTACAAGTTTATTCAAAATACATAAAGATAATTCGTTATCTAGTACATTTCTATGCTATGTATAGGATAAATAATAATGATACAAGTAATATTTAGTTTAATTGGTTAGTCAAGTGGGTATCACAAATTTAGTCCCAAGTTACGACAGGCTTTCAAGTCATACAATTAAAAGACTTTATATCCAGATTTCATATCTAAATTAATATGTACTCTTAAGAGGAATATTTTCATCATAAGTGACTTTGTTCTTTGAAATGAGACCATTTTCGATTCACCTTGTGATTTTAAAAAATATATCTTTTGGCAGCCCTATCAAGTCATATATTCGTGCAATAAAACGGCGATATTTGCATGAAAACAAAAAGTGCCATCTATGATTTTTATGGCGAGTTAATGGGAATATAAATCACCGAGATAAAACTGTATCAGATGGACGATGTTTAACACATCAGCCTGTGAAGAATGATATTTTGATTGCTTTTAGGGTTCCTTTTACAAATTGTACTAGAAACGAACTTATGAGGGCTGAGCTGTAAATAACAAATACCTACTTATTCAGTTTCATTTGCCGGAAAACACTGAATGAAAAATGTACTTCAATGCTAACTTGCAGTTGCATAAGGAATGTAATAATCTCATCACCCGTAAAATGTGCAGCGTGTGCAGCAGCTTGCTTTGATTGGGACCACCTCTTGACCCATTATTGCTACCACAGCAGTAGTATAGTCGGTAGATCATCAGTCTAAGATTCTGGACATAAAAAAGCGACGGATAAGTAATATCTTTAATGTCTATATAGTTTGTCCTTTACCATCACAAGAGTTTGTCTGTTCCTGTATTTTCGCCATATTATAACATAAAGAAAAAATAAATAATTTATTGTAATACAACCAGTATCTTCTATACATACATACATACTCGGAATCGAGCACGAAGGGTTTCCGTACTATCATCTATAATAGAAAATCACGTTTGTTGTAGGTATACTAATTTTTTATTACGCGCGGCTAAGGCTCGCTCCGTGATATAGCATCCCCCGCAACCCGCCCGGCCGTTACTTAGCAACCGCACCGCTGCGCGGCTCTCGCACCCCGTTTAGATGCACGAATTATTTTCATTTTGTGAGTTTTTATGTCTAATACGTAGGTATTTATTTTTATAGTTAATATTATACTTATTTCTAAATATTTACTTACAAATATTCAAGTTTCTACCTGTTTATTAAGATCGAGTAAAAATTGCTTAAAAATTACGTTTGTTGTATGGGAGCCCCCTTTAATATTTACTTTATTGTTATTAAATAACTTATTTTGAAAGGTAATATACAAGTAAGTATTCTGTGAAAATTTGAAGCGTCTACCTGTTACCGTTTTTAATATTGAGCATAAAAATTCGAAAAAACACGTTTATTATATGTTGACCCTTCATATTTTTTTTTAACTTTTAGTATATGTTGTTGTAGCGGCAACGGAAATACATCGTTTGTGAAAATTTCAGCTTTCTAGCTGTTACGGTTTATGAGATACAGCCTGGACACAGACAGACAGCGGAAACTTAATAATAGGGTTTCCGTTTTCGGAACCCTAAATATAAAAGTTTTTTTCAATAAATATAAATATGTATTTATTGAAAAATATTTATTACTATATACATACAAATTTTATTTATTACATATTCGCCTATACGAAGATTGAAATGCAGTTATAAAACGCAATAATTTACTAATACTTAAATCAAAAATTTTCAATAACACCCTATAAATCCTTAATTTAAGGTAGCTAAGAACCATTTTAATCACATCAGTCTTTAAACAAAAAAAAACCCTACAAATAAATTAAAATCGGTCGTTTCAAAAGTTATGTTGTACAAACATGCATATACAGACAAAAACTTAAAACACTTCTTGTTCCGTCGGGGTTTAAATATTACTTAAATATTATATAAATGTTACTTAAGTAAGAAGGCTGAAAGCAAAACTGAAATATTAAATTCCCCTAAGGTTGAAGAAACTTACAAGTAACCCTCCCAATGAAGCCGTCACTGAGGCCAATCAATATTTACTATATCTTATTTAGTATATTAGTTGAAAGGGCATCGTTGGCCAACAGTTTTGGCATGGGCCGTTCCAGGAAACTATCAATACTGACTAATGTTTCCTTAGTACCAGTTTATAGCCTATAGCATATTTGGAAGACATTTGTAGGTAATCCTGTCGATATTGAGCTTACGCTATTCTGGTTTAGGGATGTTTATTTACTTGGACGAATTTCTTATTTATGGGTAAAATAAAACATATTTTATAAATACAGTTCTAAATAATGAATATGCTATATATATTTGGGTAACTGCTGGATACTAATTGTTTGATTAAGATCTAAGAGCCTCTGTGGTCGAGTGGTCCGGTGTCGGACTTGACTTCTTGAGGTCTCGGGTTCGATCCCCGGGTCGGGAAACAAAAAGAAATAGAAGATATTTGTTTTGAATGTTCTATTACAAAAAATGTTGCTCGACATTGGATATGTGCCCGGTTGGTGATAGGCTTGCTACCTATCACGTTATGGGACTTAGTGTCTTCGGCTAGTCGTGGGCGCCCTGGTTGTGCCTCTGCCTACGTCTTCAGAGATGTGAGCATGAAGATAACCATAACAGATAACCGTAGCCTAGATACACCATCGACATTATAGTTGCGTTGCTGCTCTATCACCGTAGGGGTAGACTGTGGGGTTAGGTTATATAAAGTTAGTGCAATGTTCAAAACAAATTTATCATCTTGACCGGAACACGACAGTGCCAAATACTGTTGTTATAGTGGCAGGAGTAGGTAAGGTGGTAGATATCTATGTGCATGTTATAGCAAGAACTCTACCACCAGTGGTGTTAGTGACCCATTTAACCTCTGCTTGCTTCTTATGGTCTGACTAGTAGGGAAGCAGACAGGCAGGGAAGTACACAGCGCACTCGGCCCAGTGCGGAAAAGCATAGAGTTTTTGAAGCAAAACCGTCTTCAGCGGCGTTGCGCACTTTTAGTGGAATGGGTAAAAACTAAACTCGCGTCAGAACACGTGACCTGATTCGTAAGACAAAAATTCGTAAGACGGCGCAGGGCGCTTGCGTGTTCGTATCGTCATTTTTGTGTACGATAGCGCTATAAATGAATATTGTATTCTACCAGATAAATGATAGGACGTTCATACTGATAATTAAAGCAATTAGTGCAAAATTATTCCCTAACCATTTCAAAATATCAAAAATTCACAACGTTAATATTCAATTTTCCCTTCTGTTGGCACTGTCGGAGTGTAACCCGTCGTTTTTTTTAAATATACGTCGTTACCAACAAGACCACTGGTGATAGAGTGTTGCTCGGATGGAGATCCACTGCCTTAGTTATTCCTGCCGCCATAATGAAATGACTCCGTCATGTTTCAGTTTGAATAGGGGAGCCGTTAGACTTGCTAAGGCCCAATATCTTATATTATGATGATAGCGACACAGCTTTAAGATCTATGGTATCAATAGACTATGGTTGTCTCTTACTATTAAGAGAGTCGTGTGCTTGTTTCCTTTCATATAGAAAACCTAAGTTTTATTGACTCAATAGCTTAGGCAGCTTTATTTTAATTTCATAGTCTTTGCATTTTATACACTTATAATAAAACTATAGAAGCGAACTGTAGAAGCGTGTATCCTGTACATTGAAGATACAAAAAAATAAGTTCAAGCATTTAAAAACAGAACAGAGTTTTAGCATTTATAGAATGTATATCGTGTCTGTCTGTATGTCTTTATCGTGATAGCGATTCATGCCGGATCTAATGGACCGGTCGTAACAAAGTTTGTCTGGTAGGTATTCCACTCGTATATTCTGAGGAAGGATATAGAATACTTTTAATCCCGCTCACGGTGAGCAGGATGATATCCCATGTAAGAAGGGTAGAAATGAAAATGGAAAACGCGTAGTCTGATTTAATTTATTCTTTTTGAATTGGAGTATGTGTTTTTTAGGTAATTTTCTTCAAGTTGTAGTTCATAAATTACAGACATAACAACACTCAGTATAAAGTGAACAAATAACTTGAAATCCAGAATGTAAAGAAACATTTGAACGATCAAGCTATCTTGCTTATACATAAATATATTTAGGCGAAGATAAATATAAATATAGATAAAAATAAAATAAAATAAATATCTGCTTAGTAGGCAGAGAGTATGGAGTGCAAAGTAAATGAAGTTTGTCAGCTTGGCTAGTATGTTAATATATAAAAAAAAAATATTATTCTTCCGTACGGATATGTGTCTCTTAACTCCTAAACAGCTGAATAGATAGAAATTTAAACTATTTAAACATAATTGAACCCAGTAGGTAGCGCTGCTATTGGTATGTCACCAAATCTAGATAGTACGAAATTTTCCGGATCAGCTAGCAGAATTTAGATTTGTCCTATTACGCCATGTAATTTATTAACAGCAGTAATCAGCTAATATTAATGGAGATATTTTTTTTAGATGGGGTCCCGGATTTGACAATTGGGGCGGACAATTTAATTAGATTTTTTAAAATTTTCTATGTTAAGTTAATGTTTCGTGTTAAAATAACGTTGCTCAGGATCGGAAAATTGCCCGTTTGATGATAGGTTTGCGGCTTATGTTACGACCTGTTTATGTTAGTGGTCGTCCAGTGTTTGAATTCCGACCATAATAAAATTTAATAATTTATTCAATACAAATGATTAAAAAATAATGTTCAAAGATTATTAAGGTTATATTGTTAATTATATTTTTGATAAGAACGCCATCTTCATTTATCAAGACCAACCAATTTGTTTCCAAAAATTAAGAACACAGTTTGCGCGCCATCTGTGATTTTTTAATCGTTATCAATATTTTTGTTTGTGTGTGTGTGAAAAAAATTGCATGGTAGTATGTGTAAAGTTTTATTTATTGATTTAATGCACTTTATAGAAATCATCATTGAAAAGTATTAGTGTGTAAATTTTTAAAATTTTTCGTTCCTGCAATTTTCGTAATAAGGGGTCCAAAGTTTTTCCTTCACGTATTGATATTATTATGATGCATACGCCTTCAGGATACAGACGTGGGAGTTTTTTCTAATTTAATAAAGATATTTTAAATTTAATTCGAACTTCTAAATATAGGTTACGAGTTGAATATTTTTAAAACATGACTAAAATGTTTTATTATTTACATAATGTTATTTATGTTTATCAATATGAACCGGTTGTCTCGTAAGCTTGCGAAAGTGGAACAATAAAAAGAAATCGAAATTTTACATTATTGATAAAGGAATTGGCGTATTAATTAAAATTTATTGTTTTTTCTGAGGTTTCTCAATTATGTGGAAGTGTGTCCTGGATATCTTGCAAATTTGTAACATTAAACTACGATCTTATTATGTAAGCTAAAAGGTCGTTTTTACAGTGTAGGTGATCGAATTAACATGAAGTGAAGGTTCGATGTTAATAATTCTATATTTATAAATAATTTTGCTGTAAGGTATTTAACACATTTTATAAATTAGTAACAATTCTAGCATAAGGATTGTAGCAATGTATTAGTGCAAGATAAGTTCAATATTTAGACATTTAATGTTTATGATATTGGAAGGCAAACATGCAAGCGGATTTCCTGATGGTAAGAAATTCACGCCGTCTAGAGATAACAACGGTGGTAATGGTGCGTTGCCAACCTTGAGCCAAGATGTTAGGCCTCGAGCAAAAGTAGGTTAGTTTACCGGCTATCTTATCATCTGAAACGAACAAGTCAACGGCAAGCGCTAATATTAAGGTGGCAGGAATATGTAAGGAGGCGGTGGTACCAATCTGGGCGAGTCGGTGTGAGACTCTACCACCTAGTCAGATGTCACGGTATTAGTGATGGTAGGCCTATGCTCGCTTTTAACGAGCTGCCTGGCACAGAAAGGCAGATGGTTCATTCTGCAAAGGAGCCCGAATCAACACGGGGTAAAATTTCTCCTACTTGCCTTGCAGCTTTGTTACAGGTAAGCATAAAATCAGTCATTGACAATAATAGCACTGGTAATAACGTGAACTTGCTTCAGCAGGGATATGCAACCTAAGTTATTCCTGACATCATAATAGAATATCCATAAGGCCATAGGTGTCCTTCATATTTTATGCTTTTCTAAGCCAATGTTGTGTCTTATTATCAAGAAAATAGCGTGCTTATTCGCAGTTTTATCCATAATAAGCCACCATAGGATTTTCTCATTTAAAAAGTCGAAAAGTAACCACGGCAAAAAATGAAAACGCTAACTAGACATTGTGTAACTAGACATATGTGTAAATACACACAGCATTTCCAAAATCGGACACCTTGCAGAGTGAAGAAAAAGAAGATATTGATAGATTTCAGTTTAAAAGGTCGAGTAGAAGGTAATCTTTCATAAGCACGATTGATATACCAGCTTCCAACGCGCCATTAGCTTATTTAAGGAATTTGATAAAAAGGTGTTTTTTATTTATAAACAACTAGTTGTTGCCTGTGACTTTATACACTCGTTGAAGTGACTTTTCGTGGTTAAAAATGGAATTAAAAGATTTTCCTACCGCTAAAGGTATCATAAATGTTTACGCGGACTAGAGGAAAGAAAAAAAAAACATTTATTAGCACGACGCCTGACAAATAAAAACCAACAAAAAAGAAACTAAAATCTAATGGAACAATATTTTTTACTTAAAAAATACAAAATAATAAATAAGTTGAGGTAATATGAGTCCACCTATAGCTACATAAGCTACTACTATTCAAAAATTGGTATAAATCCGTTTAGCAGTTTGCATGAAAATTGAACAGACTAACCGACAAAACGTAATAAGCCTCGTTTCGGTTTATGTACCTATCTTCTATGCAATAGATTTTTTTTTAATTATTTCATGTACAAATTAATTTTGTTATTACTAATATATGTAATTTTGACTACTATTATTACTACTAAATGTAACATTTCTTTACTCATTCAAGAGAACCTTGAGAAATCGGATCGCATAATATCTAACAAATTTGTTATTACAGAATGTTTATTTCAATTTTTTTGTATGTTCCAGTTTCTTATACGCTTACTTAAATACAAATTACAATATGTTTTCGTACTTAAATTCGTCGGGATTGGAAATGTGCTCGGTTGGCGATAGGCTTGCCACCTATCACATTGTGGGACTTAGTGTCTTCGGCTAGTCGTGGGTGCCTTGGTTGTACCTCTGCCTACATCTTCGGGGATATGGGCGTGAAGATACTTTTTTTTTTCTTTTTTTAAAATTCGTAACATTCAATCCATGTTTTGACTAAATCCTAAATACATATTAATACGAATTTAATCCACAATTGCACTCAAGTTTACCCACAGCGTACCTTGACCGTGCTAATGAATGAGACGTTCCTGCTATTTTGCAATAATGCCAGGCATTGGATTAATGGGATAAACGGTACCTGACACAAGGCATGACGTATCTCGACCACGCAGTGCCGCGAATACTGTCGCTCTGTGGCCACACTACGCGACAAATTGGTAAATGGTACCACTCGAAAGCGTTTCCGCTCAAGCTACTTAAGACAAAAGATCGGACAGTCTCCATTCTGCCTTAGTGTACATCAGAGCCATATAAATCCAAAATGGAACCCGTTATTTTTATCAAATTCAAATAAATATTCAAATTAAGAATGGAAATGGAACTTTATACGTTGTCTCGAGCTTTTGAATAATCCAGGACACGAAAATGACCACGATGAATGGAAATATTCATGCTGAGAAACCAGATGTGGAGAGGGAGACGAAGACAAGACTCGGTGTTAGAGACAAGTTGATGCAAATCAGAGCGAGCATCACCGTGGAGCCCATAATTGCATGTTACATAATGTCCAATGTATTTTCTGGACTCGCCGTCCAAAACTTAAACTTAGAAAAAGCGTGTAGAGTAAATCTTGGCTACAGTGATGAAGTATGCACAGCCCTTAATAGGCGCCAAACAGAGAATTACACTATGGAAGAATCAGAAGTCCAGAAACTAACAGCGTCTGTTCAAGCTTGGAAGAACATAGTTCAGACAGCGTTTCCATGTATACTAGTCCTGTTCGTTGGTTCCTGGAGTGATAAAACCGGGAAGAGAAAAGCATGTATCCTCTTACCTATAGTCGGTGAAGTGTTATGCTGTACCAGTTTTATGTTGAACACATATTTTTTCTATGAATTGCCCGTGGAAGTTATGGCTTTGTCAGATCTTTTCCCATCGATCACTGGTGGCTGGATTACAGTTTGCGTTGGCGTTTTCAGCTATATTGGTGATGTGACTACAAAGGAGATGAGGACATTTCGTGTGGGTGTTGCCAATCTGTGTATGTCACTGGGGATTCCGATCGGAATGTCACTAAGTGGAATTCTGCTACAACAGATTGGTTATTACGGAATATTCATAATATCGAATTGTTTGTATGTTGCCAGTTTCATTTACGGATACGTGCGTCTCAAAGATCCAATTTTTGCAGAGGACAGGCAAAGAGTAAGTAGGTTTCAGTTTATTAACATTTTATTACAATATCTATTTTCATGCATAATTACCTACTGTATTAAGGATTACTTAAGGACATTCAGCATTCTCTCTGTCAGCCTGCACGCAGTCTAGCAGCATATGGTAAACGAGTTCGAAAACTGAATATTATATTTAAATCATAAGAAAAAAGTAAATGCAAAATTATGGAAACATTGGAAGTATATTATAACATAGTAATTACATAAATTCCACTTGAATAATATACTCCTACAATTATACATATAAATAACAGATATAGCCACAAAGTTATGAATTTACCTTAACACATAAAATACATAACAATAATCATGACCGCCTCGTTGGTCGAGTGGCTAGCGTACACGCCTAACTACATCGACCAACCTCGAGGCTCGGGTTCGATTCCCGGCGGGGGCAGGCATTTGTGTAATGAACATTTTAGATGTCTGCATTTCTAGGTCTGGGTGTTTATTAAATATATTCTAGTATTTATTTATGTATTTCTATGTAATAGTATCGTTGATTAACACCCATGACATATGCATATAATTTGCTTACTTTAGGGTTAGATTCAATTTGTGTAACTTGTCCAGGGATATTATTATTATTATTATTATATTATTATTTATTGAGATAAAATTTCTCAACGCATGTTTTAAATTTCATCTTAGAAAGAGAGTTTTTCATCAATAACAGAAAAAATAGAAAGTTTTAAAATTATTAAAAGTATTCCTAAAAACTTTTATCTTCTGTATCATTGCGAAAAGAGTTTTGATATTTGTACTCTACCTTTAATAGATTTGGTATAAATATCAAATCTCTAAAAAAATAACAATGAAAACATTTTTTTATGCTTTTTGTGAAAAAAAATCTCACGCTGTCACGTAATCATAGACTTTTACCTTATGTATTAAATCTCGTGTCACGGTGTTTGTAGTGGACACCTCCGAAAGCACTCGGTCGGTTTGTGTGTTTGTATTTTTGTTAGATATAAATAGATCGTGGCGTATCACTACATAGTATAAAACAAAATAGCTTTAGCTGTCGGTCCCTTTATTTGCTTAGATCTTTAAAACTGTGCAACGGAGTTTGATGTGGTTTTTTTATATATATAGAGTGACTACAGAAAAAAATATATATGTAATAACATAGAAGTTTGTCCAACCGTTCAAAGCTGGGACGCGCTGCTAGTTTTTCATAAAGCTTGGTCGCCTCTGTGGTCTAGCGGTTCAGTTGTTGGACTTGATTGCATGAGGTCCCGGGTTAAAATTCCGGGTCGGGTAAAGAAAAAGAAAATTGGGTTTTATAATTTTTTAATAGAAAAAAAATGTTGCTTTGGATTGGATATGAGCCCGGTTGGCGATAGGCCTGCCACCTATCACATTGTGGGACTTAGTGTCTTCGGCTAGTCGTGGGTGCTCCGGTTGTGCCTCTTCCTACCTCTTCGGGGATATGGACGTGAAGATGCTTTCTTGGTAATAAATATGGTAGGATAACATTTGCAGGTCAGCTAGTATTATCATATAACGTTCATTATAATATTTGAACCGTGTTTTACAACAACTTACTACTAATTTTATCCTAAAAACTAATTAATCTATACCTAAGTTACCAACAATCAATACTTACTAATGTTAAAAATTAAACTAATTATAAAAGAAAAAAAAACATTCTTGGCATAAAAGACCAACTTACACCAAAGAGTAAAGTAATTGTCCGCAATCCATTCTTTCCTTGCATTTGGATTAACAATTTTATTTTAATCACATTAATAAAAAAAATATTTCATTTTATTTTTTTTATAAAAAAAATAAAAAGTAATAAAAAAACTTGATTCATAAGAGACTTGACTTCATAAGGCCCAGGATTCAATTCCCTATTCGGGCAACAAAAAGAAAATGTATTTTTTTGTTTTTCTAATAAATAAAATGTAAAACTGCAAAAACCAATTCCAACTATTTCATTGAACTATGTCGGCATTTGATAATTATTTTTTCAAAAGATATAAAATGGCTTCGACATGGTCTCACATAAATTTTATCAACATCGTACTAGCAGTTTTTGAGTTACACTTAATAATGCATAAATGATAATGTATCACCACTAAGTACAACTCAAACTGACCACTTTTAAGTATAATTTAAAAACCACTTGTCAGATAATAATAAAACTATTTTTTTTTTATGAAATCCAGTAATAAGAAATTCACGCCGTCGAGAGACACTAAAGGTGGAAAGGGTGCGTTGCCAATCTGTAGCCGGGATAAAAGATGTAAAATAAGCCTTTATTTTGCTAATTCCGCGTAAGCTTACGCGGAATTATATTAATCTTTTATAATGGATTTCCGCAAAGTAACGCCTGATTCAATAAAATGTAGCCGGGATGTTAGTCCTCGAACAAAAAGTATACCGGCTACCTTATCCTCTGAACCGGAACGCATTAACGGCAATCGCAGACGGCAGGAATAGTTAAGACTTAAGGCGGTGGACCCAACATGGGCGAGTCGCTGCTAATCTTTACCACCTAGCCAGATGTCACGGTGTTATTGTGGGTTAAGCCTATGCTGCCTGGCAAGAAGGTAGATGCGATCACTTGGAAATCATGACCTATCTTTCTAAAAAAGAAATATCAAAATGGATTGGCTGTTGACAGTAATCGCGTAACAAACCTACAAAAAACAAGGAGTCGTATTGAGAACTTCCTCAGACATTGGCTAAATAAGTCGTGAAAAACGATTGAAAGCCATATTTATAAAAGAAGAAGTAGAGAACTTCCTCTTTTTTATAGTCGGTTAAAAATTTACTAATGAAAACAACGGTGCCTCGTATCGGTTTTGTGCCCGGTTGGCCATAGGCTTGCCACCTATCACATTGTGGGACTTAGTGTCTTCGGCTAGTTGTGGGTGCCCTGTGCCTTTGTGTAAAATATAGAGTGACTACAGAAAAAGTTTTATATACAATAACATAGAAGTTTGTCCAACCGTTCAAAGCTGGGACGCGCTGCTAGTTTTTAATAAAGTTTGGTCGCCTCTGTGGTCTAGCGGTTCAGTTTTTGGACTTGATTGTATGAGGTCCCGCGTTCGAATCCCGGGTCGGGCAACAAAAAGAAAATTGGGTTTTTCCTAATTTTCTAATAAAAAAAATGTTGTTTGGGATTGGATATGAGCCCGGTTGGCGATAGGCTTGCCACCTATTACATTGTGGGACTTAGTGTCTTCGGCTAGTCGTGGGTGCCCTGGTTGTGCCTCTTCCTACCTCTTTGGGGATATGTGCGTGAAGATACTTTTTTTATTATTTTATTATGTATTGTAGTTTGGCATAGCCGTTGGCGAGTCAGATTGTTTTTAGTTTAATTTTGTTTATATTAATTAAGATAAATAAATAAACAAAATTAAACTAACATTTAAATCAATTGTATGAAATGAATTTATTTTTTACTTTGCCCACGGTATTGAAACACTATTTCATTATATGATTTATAAATATTTCAAGTGGGACCACATTTTTATTTGTGGAAATTGCTTACCTATGAGATTCAGTTCTTTAGTTGTTACCTTACTATTGAAATACTAAAATCCGAAAAAATGGTAAGTGATTATCCTGTGAAAAGACAGGATATAGCCAAGTTTTCCAGTATTTTTTTTAATGTTTGGCATTGAAGTTTGCATAGACTTAAATTAGTCAAAATGAATCATAAGAAATAAAGAAATGTCTATGACTTAATGCTAATATTTGGATGTTGTGGGTTTCTTACTTAAGCTCATTTAGTGAGATATGGTGGCAACATTTTTTATTAATAATTCATATGTAAATGAAAATTAGTAATAACGAAAAAACTGCGACAATATTTTTCTGTTGGCGGCGCCAAAACTATTGTTTGTTTTGAGGTATTATTTCCGATGACATTATTTTTTTTGCAAAATTATTATGCATGAAACTATTTACAGTAGTCCTATTAATCTACTCACCCCAAATTTCGGTTGCAACTTCACTAATGTGGTTTCTCATTACCTTGGATAAGGACTCTTAATCAGCAAAAGAAACAGATAGACTTCTGCATTTATAATAATAGTATCTAAGTATCAGATGGACATAACAACATATATATAATAGATAGGTTCAAATCCTGTCTGAGGCGAAATTTTTTCTTTCTTTAAAATTTATAGAAAATATAAAATAGAGTTCAAGGAGGTAAACCATTTCTTCTTTCGAGAAAAGCTACATAATGTTACGAGGAGCTTTGTTGGATTTGTCTGCGTCCTGAACAACAGAATACAAATTGAAATATTTTAAAAACTACATGGCACAAGCCGAGTTGTATAAAGTTTCCCAGACGATCACTTACATAATTCAAGTGCTGTAAAAATGTCTTCAATTACATTACCACGTTACGATTAAATATTTTTTTACGAAAGGTAACTCATAATTCCGAGATGGTCCCAAATACATTTTATTAACATCCGAAAAGTGCTTTCTGAATTATTTTTTTCGCCTCTGTAGTCTACCGGTCCAGGTGTTGAACTTGACTGCATGAGGTCCGGGTTCGATTCCCGGGTTGGGCAACGAAAGGAAAATTTGGTTTTTCCAATTATCTATAAAAAATGTTGCTCGGGATTGGATGTGTACCCGGTTGGCGATGGGCTTGCCACCTATCACATTGTAGGATTTAGTTCGGCTAGTCGTGGGTGCCCTGATTGTGTCTCTGCCTCTTCGGGGATATGGGCGTGAAGATACTTTTTTTTCAATTTCAATCATG
>NJDC01000917.1:0-37723 GCA_002245475.1 Calephelis virginiensis
CCTGAGAAATTATGTACATGGATCACTAGTTTTTTGACGGGGCGTAGCATCAAGGTTGTTGTCGCCGGTGCGTGCTGCATGCCCATCATCTCGATGAGTGGCGGTCTACAACTGTGCGATTCCGAAGAAATTTCCGTATAACACCTTTGTGGAATCAGTTATCGAGGGCGATATTCCCAAACGATTATGACTTAGGAACCTTCAAGAAAAGAGCGTACTCATTCCTTAAAGGTCGGCAACGCATCTGTGATACTCCTGGTGTTGCGGATGTCCGTGGGCGGAGGTGATCACTTTCCATCAGGTGACCCCCTTGCTCGTTTGCCTCCTCTTCTATAAAAAAAATCAATTCTGTGCATAGAAGATATTGAAAAATAGATGCCGGCGAGTAAAAGTAGCCAGCCAAAAACATTTCTAGCTTTTTTGGAGTTTTCGTCTTTCGCATGTCGAATTTACTGAACCGATTGTAACGAAATTTGGAACGTAGGTACTTAAAAAAAAGGTTAAAGAATATTTTTTATCCCACTCACCAAAGGGGATCCCATGAGAGAAGGGTATAAGCTTAAATTTAAATTGGGCGGTACTTCATTATCGCGCCGTCCAATTTCGTTCATTATTTTTCAATTTGCAGCTTTTGCTCTAAAGATTGTCGAATATATTTTTTCAAGTTTTACAGACTTATCATCATTTTATAAAGTGTTAAATAATTTGAAATTTGGAATGTAGATAACATTTGAACGTACATTTCATTCTACTTATACATACATTTCTTTACGCCACGTATAGTATGCATAGTAGGCAGGGAGAGTCGAGTACTAAGTAAACGAAGTTTACTGTGTGAGCTAGTAGGTTTTTAAAGATATTCTGTCAACCTTTTTTATAATGAAGTTCCGCAAAGTAACGCCAGATTCAAAAAATAATACACAGATACTTACAAGTATGTCTTGAATATTCTGAAATACTCTTATTCTTCTTCCTATTCTAACACATTTTGTACCTTTTAAAAATGTTGCAGTTATTCTAATACATACGTCAAAGTAGATTTAAACAATTATGTAATACCTATGTTTTTAACATATAAGTAAAACTATCGCCTTTGTGGTCTAGTAGCCCCAGCGTCAGACTTGACTTCTTAAGATCCTAGGTTGGATCCTCGGGTCGAAATTAGAAATAGTGCATTTTCAATTTTCTAGTAAAAGAAGTTGCCCGGGATTGGATATATGTGCCCGGTTGGCCATAGGCTTGCCACCTATCACATTGTGGGACTTCACTCGTATTGTGTAAAGTGTATATTTTTAGTTTTCAAATAAAATGGTTTCTCGGGATTGGATATGTGTCCGGTTGGCGATTGGCTTGCTACCTATCACATTGTTTGACTTAGTGTCTTCGGCTAGTCGTGGTTGCAATGATTGTACCCCTGCCTAGCCCATAAAACTATATCCGTCTTTGATACCTATCTAAATAGCTTGTAGGTTTGTGGAGATTTGTACAGACCGGAATTTTCCTCTTTACGAATTTCTAGCGTCATAACACTGTTGACTTTGGAGGGTATGGTAGCCTGTATACTTGTGCAAGAAGATCAACATCACTCTCAAATGGAAATTCACTTGAGAGTGATTCACTTGACTCACCTTTATTGCTGCCCATCAAGATCCGTTCAATTATATACTTTCAATTATATAAAAAATAAAGCT
Organism: Calephelis virginiensis; assembly: GCA_002245475.1. NCBI lineage: Eukaryota > Metazoa > Arthropoda > Insecta > Lepidoptera > Riodinidae > Calephelis > Calephelis virginiensis. The sequence continues at coordinate 1,692 of NJDC01000917.1, forward strand.
CTTATTTGTCTCATATTTATCATAAATCATATTTTAAACACGTAACAAATTAAAATAGTATCTTCAAAACTAGCTGGTACAGTGATATGGCCAGATACCACTAAATGATCATTACGTTATGAACAACAGCAACAGGATTACAACAGTAATCAAATATAGCATTTCGTTCCTCCAGTTTTCTGTCTTCGGCATTATTGTCAAACACGAATTTGTGTGAACAGGGATAGTTTCTAACTAACATCCGTTACTACTCACAAATTCTATAACATACAAACAGCGCGCCCTTAAATAAACTTATTTGCTTGCTTTGTCATTATACTGTTTTGCTTGACATATTTATCAGGTTTTGATTCGAATCAAACTTTTAAAAAATCGAGTTTCAGTTTCTACTTGCTTTTGATAAATCAAAGTATTTTTTTTTATTTGAACAACATTCTGTTTGTTCAACGTGAGCAAAGCCACATTAAACATACAAGCAACTTCTGAAACGCCACTGAAAGGAGGACAGCGGAGTTCACATATGAGCACGTCCTGATGTTTCACCAATAAAAGATGCTGCATCCACAATTTACACGGATGGAATACAAAAATTTTTGTATGAATGTGTATGTCGGTGTAACTTGTATGTATACTTAAGATTTCTCTCAATAAATCAGATTAGAACCTTGGTTCTTGTCTCATTTACCATCCCCTCAAAGCGGCAAAGACACCTTCAAGTCCTTAATTGGTCAAGTGAGCCTGCTTGATCTGCTTTGAGAATATCACCACATCCTTACCACCTATCCTACCCGTAGGGTTCCGTCTGCTACCGTAGGTCTATTGGTACAGACATCCCGCACTTATCTATATAAGTATATATCAACCTTATGTTAGGGCTAGGGCTGGTAGGCATCTAGGGCCTTAGGGACATAGGGTGCTAGGTCTTTAGGGTCTCCTGACATAGGGTATTCTGTGCCGTATCACCAGTCCTCATGGTGGTCGGTTCATTCTATTTTATATTTTTACGGGCTAGTAATTTGTACTTTTCAGTGATTGAATTATGTTATGAGAATGTTTGGCAACTTTTACCATTTATGAATTTACCATTTTACTTTACCATTTATTAAAATAGCAAAACCACATATTGAATCAAATTCATATAAACCATTATAGTAAATCAGTAGGATCATTAGAACATTTACAAGGCGTTCTTAAAGTGCAACATAAGTTGTCTTTTTAAATATTTTATAATTGATAGTATTTTTTTCTAGTCGTTTGAAAATTCGATATTTCTTATGTACAATACTTAGAAACTTGTTGTTACAATAATTATAATTATAATCTAGATCTTAAATGCTGCCATCTGAGGATTTTTGTCATTTTTTCCTTTGTTTTCTCCCTTGATAAAGAGCATTTAGATTATTTTGTTTCCTCATACACACAACGAAAATTTTTCCATTTAATTTCAGTTATTGCTTAAGTTTGTCTGTTACTGTTTGCAGTTTTGATTATTCTAGCTTTATAAGAAACCTAATCGTTTTGAAAGGAAACGTATTGTCCAAAAGAAATGACACGATTGTACCAAAATGAAGGTGTACATGTACACTTTATAACCCCTCAGTCCTTGAAGTATGTTCGAGTGTTAAACTAGTGGCAGTGCTCAAACTTCAATTATAATTAATAACAGTGTTTTTTTGTTGCAGGTAATATTTCACACAAATAAAAAATACAAGAAATAAAATGAGGTAAATGCTTATAACTTTATATAAATTTCAATTACTTGCAAAGATTTTATGGAGCTTATTTCGTTATCTTTTAAGAAAGACAACACATTTTGTATCGTGTTGGAAAATAAACAAGTAGACGCATTTCTTGATGACAAAGAACACACGCTGCTTATAGGGACCGAGTCATAACTGTAGGCAGCAAATCTGTCGAAAGTGGCGCGCTCTGGTGTTAAATAAAAGCAAAAAACAGGTAAAAAGTTTAAGAAGTATGATAATAGCTTGGGTATATTTTTGTTAATAATGGAAAAAATAATTAAATATGGTTTTCAACTAATAAACAATACACTATTCGTGGTCAAAATGATATGAAAGGTAAAAAAATTACATGAATCTGGACATGTTTTTGATGTGGTTGAAAAAAAATTATTTAATGGTCTAGTAACCATAACTGCTGATGTTGTTGCTCAGACACTTGTCTGAGCAACAACATTAGTGGTTATGTCTCAAACATATAATGTTAAAATTACAGTAAGCATTCATATCTAACTTTTTTTTAAACTTTAATACATAATTAAAAAATATAAATAATTATGTTAATCAGAAAATTTTTGTTTTTAGCTAGATGTACAACGCAATACAAGCAATGCTGTATGTACGTACAAAGCTGGATTATCTGGGAAATGTAAGCATATTTGTGCTGTCGTCTATTACGTAAACTCGCCTGATTCTGCTGATTCAAAAACAAACCATGGTCAAGAATAGGGAAAACCATCTCGTCGCCAGCTCTTGGAGTATTAAAAAGGAGTAAAAATAAGTAAATTATTTACTCCACCACCTTACACCGATAAGAATCCTAAAGTAGTACCATTAAAATTAGAATCACTCGTCTTTCCAGAGGATATGTCCGATTGTCCTCTGTGTGCAATGATAAACATAGACAAGAGAGATGAGAGTGAAATTATTACAGCTGAATCTCTTGTTAATTTAGTAAAAGTAACTGATAAGTGTGATGTAGAAACAAAGGTGAATAACGTTACCCAGGAAGTAATTCAGCTGCAATTGATGAATAAGATTTATTCTCAAGAAAATTTCGTAGCACGTGATGTTTATGAGTTTTATTTGAAAGAAGTGTGTTGTAATAGTAAGAAAATTACAAATATTTGCATTGAATCTATTCTCCAGTCTAAGATAGATGAGTGGTATAAACAGCGTATCTTCCGAATAACATCAAGTAATGGTCACAAATTAAAAGGGGATCGATTTGATGTTGAAAAAGCAATCATTAACCTATTAACACCAAGCTAAGCTGATACACAAGCTACGGCGTATGGTAAGAAAATGGAAAGTGTGGCTCTAAAAGAATACAAAAAGCTTGTGGACCAAAATTTCGAAATTGTTCAAGTCGGTGTGATCATTAACATTAATCAACCCTGGTTATGCTGCTCACCGGTTGTTATTAAGATTTATGGTTCTGCTATTTGGCAAAAAGAAATGTCGAAATCGAGTGCCCTTACACGTGCAGGAAGATACCTGTATATGATGCTGAGAGTAGAAAATGTAATGTGCAATACTAGAAATCAAATGAAAATGGATTATACTTCATTACAAATAATTCCATTTATACTCAGATACAACCGAAAATACGTTACAAATATCGCTTTTTGCGATTTATTCGTATATTCCCCTCAGGGCTGTGTTTTGATTACAATTGCTGGTGATGAATTTTTTTTAAGTAACATAGTTCCTAAACTAGAAAAAAAATATTTTGTACACTACATTCAAATATTATTTATTAAGTATGGTGAAAATAAATGAAGTACAAACGTACCAGAAAACAGTTATATGATAAGTTGTTTTAACAATTGGAAATTTTTAAAAATTGTAAAATTTTTCTATTTATAACTAAATATAATAACGATATATAATAAGGTCAAAACAAATATACCAAATATTTGTGAAAGTCATTCTTTAATCATAAAATGATTAATTTAATTACAGTTTTGTAAAAGCTTTGTATTTAAATTATTTTGATATCATAGTTTATGTATCAAAGTTTAATAAAAATTTATTTAATTACAATTGTGGGTTTTATTTTACACTCTAAATTTACAATTAGTTATTTTTACAATTTAATAATATTTTTTATATAAACAGAACATAAATGTAATATTTAAATTACATCCTATTATTGTTAATAATTCTGATTTCTTACTTACACATAATTTTTTACAGCATTTATCTATTTTATACGTTTAACCTCCTTCCATGAGGCACCACATTCACTCGAGGGAAAAAAAATAAATTTTACTGGTGTATCAACTTGTCACATAAGACGAGATTTTTCTGTGCATCCTTTGATACAACAAGATTTTACTGATCGAGACATTTTGGATAATTATTCAATATTTATTGAGATAATATTAACTACATTTAAAATCACGTGTTGTTGCTTTAGTTTTTTGCCCGATTATTGCACATTTCTGCTACCAGTTGGCGTGACAGTCTAGCGGCTCGGTCCCCATTACCACTAAATTTCCTTACGGCTTCCTAAAAACCGCAATTACAAAATAAGGAAAGAAAACAATATATGGAATAAATGTTTATATAAAATAATGTAAAAAATAAATAAATTTATTACTACAACTAATGACGTAGTAATACAGTTGCTTTTCTGACGCGGACTGAAAATTAATTATTTCAGAAAACAGTATTTTTCCCCATTTTAGTTTGGGTCTCCTGTGTAGAACAGACCATCTGCTTTCCTGCCAAGCACCTCTTAAGAGTGTTGTGCCCGAGTCGTGCAACTCATTCTGGTAGGTTTCAACCACCTTACCTATTCCTACCGCCATAATATGCTACGGTCTGGAGTGTAGGGTAGCCTAAAGTCTAAAAATTGACCTAATACCTCAGCCACGAAACAGCGACACATCTACAACATCTATAGTACACTATATTTTCTAACCATCAGGAGAGCCGTTTGTTATGTTATTACACAAAAACATAGTAAAAAAGTTTAATATTACATAGGTACTCAATAGAAAATACCTGCAAAACTTTATACATGCAGCATTAAAATTAGTGAAAAATCAGTCAGAGTAAGTAAAGCTCTTTTCCCATTTGTGGGAATAAAATTATTTTCCACAAGTAAATGTGATCTAGTCCAGGGTATGCCTAAATATTTAAAAATAAACTTAAAATTAAAAATTTTCAATGAATCCTAGAAAACCGAATTCCCGAAAACCGGTCCATCCCTTTCAAAGTTATGATGACACCGACAGGCACACACTAACACTCATCTAACCTACGTCTCTCTTATTGACGTGCTTTAGATAAACTGCGAAGAGCCTAACAATTCTTTCATCAGCTCCTTGTCATCAATCAAAAAGCAGAGTGATATTTACCTAATAGCACAGACTAGGAAGGTAATATAATATAATATTATTACATTCCTAATACATTTTACGTTCGTAGTAGAGGCTATTTTATAAAACGTTATTCCTTGATTTCGTCACGCCATCTAGCAATAGTCCTTGGAACTAACGAACTGTTTTGGTTTTAGCGACATAGGCATCCCGTATACAAAGGAAGTGTCAAAGTTGTTTCTAGTTCAAATTCACAGATGGCATTATTTATTTCAAACAGCCGTTGTAACAAAATAATAAATATTATGTACCTACAAATATTTATGAGTGAATGTAATTTTCTTTTAGTGTTTTCATAATGGTAAGTTCTTATTTTAATGAATAATTTTCTATTTTCAGTTTTGCAAATAAATATGTTCAAATAATATAAGGTTAAGTAGGTTGCATGCAAACAATATAACGTTGATTATTTTTTAATGTAATATATTAATTAAAACAAATTAGGAACAACATTATGGCTTACAAGTGCTGACGTCTGCGTAATCGTCTTGGCAGATTTGAGAAATCTGTACGAACTGTATGAACGACAGCGGAACTATTACACCGAATACTTACAAGAAATTTTTAGGTAAATTTTTGTTTGGGCAAAATTTGGCTGCTTGATCCAGGTCCAGACTTTGCGATAAGCGCTTCCAATCGGTCACATAATGTGACGCAGCAGTCACCACACGTTTTCCGGTTTGCTTCACTCAATTCATTAAGAACTCACATTTCAAGCGTTTTAATCTTACTGATTTGCTTTAAGTAGATTAAACAATATAATTTATCACTAGCACCGTAGACTTAAGCTAACTCAGACGTAGTTTGCGATCGACCTGCTTGCACAATAGTCTTCAGTTCTTTATTGTCAACTTGGGTCTTCAGCCGTCTACAGGGCTTTTTCTTCAGGGTGAAATTTCCAAAACGAAAACATTGGAATCAAAGACGTACATTATTTTCTTTTGCGGCATGTTCGTTCTACACATCCTTAAACTTTCGAGCCATTTCCACAGTGCTGTTGCCAAGGTGGACTCGTACTCTTAAACAACGCGTTATTTCAAGATTTCCATTAAGTAAACTGAGCAACGCAAACAGAAAAAAAATACAAAATAAAATAAATGAAGGTTTGCTAAACACAAATACATGTTAAAATAGCTACAAATTAAAATGTATGCAGCTATTCCTTAATAACCCGGACTTAGGTTGGCAACGCACTCTTACCACCTTTGGTGTCTCTAGGCGGCATGAATTGCTCACCATCAGGAAATCCGTTTGCATGTTTGCCTTCCAATATCATGAAAAAATACTTATTTATATATTTGGCATATGGAAATAGTTGCATTACTAAATTTAGAATTCCCAACCAAATAAAAGAACACATAATATTAAAAATATATTTGTATTTAATATTTTTTTTAATCTTGATCAGTTAGTTTTAGTGTTTATTACAAATTTCCTATATGAAAATCAAATTATTAATGTAAGATTAAGGACATTCAAATTAAACTGAGATTCCGTTATCATCCAGTCTTGAGAAATAGTTTTTAATATCTTACAGTACAAAAATAGTCTGAATAGTTATGAAGCTTTAAAATAATATTGAAATTTCCAAACCAAGTCTTTAAAGCGAAACTCTGAAAACCAAATTATACAAGTTATGATAGGTTTCTCATCCCCAAAACTATAACTCGAATGAATACTTTTAATTGAAACGATCTCATTGCAAACGACAACTTATAACTGAATTGCATTCGTGGAAACTTAATCACGCCGGTCACTGTGAAATTGACTGATTAATTCGACTTCGAAGGCATATTCAGTCATTTTAAATATTCAGGTGAATTACATGCAGCTTAACCTAGGTAGTTATCTAACTTGAAGGGGTTTCAAGGAGAATGGCGGGTTTCCATACAATGTGGAACCCAAACATATGTAGTATCGTTCAATAATGAAATTTATGTGAGATTACAAAACAGTTTATAGCGAAAAAAAATGTTTGAAATAAGTTGAAAAACTTGGGGGAAAATGATATAAAAGACATAATATTTTACTAAAATAATGTAGTGCAATATAATCATTGTCATCTACTGTACTAGTATGCTATACTGGTGTTTGTCATTTATGACTTGTACCTACATGATTTTCGCCATATTTGCGCTAACAACTGTAGCAAAACTATAACGAGTCCACGGAACTATTGTAAAAGAGAAACATAGCACAACTGTAGGGTAGGACACTCAAATCGACATAATGTATAAATAGCTGCCATTTTGTACTGTGAAGCCTATTTAGGCATACTGCGAGCAGTATAATATCATATAGTTATTGTATACATCAATTTAAAATGTTTATTCTGGCAAAACTTTGGAAGGGCAAGAAAGAGAGAAGGAGGATGAAGCTAACATGAGTAATCCATACAAATATGAAGTGCGAAAGCTTGGTTATTTTTTTATCAAAACCAACAAACGGATCGACGTAATTTTTGGTGTAGAAATAGTTGTAGGATTGGCTAACAGAGATTACTTAAATTACTTATATATAAATACTACCTGACTATCAAAACCTAAGCTCTTCTTGCGAATTAAAATTTATGCCATGTTACTATGAATTACTGTAAATTTATTAGGTATAGCTTACCGCTAGCGTAAAGCTCATATACCTACTATCTTATCTTTGTAATTTATATATCTGGTGAAACATGATAAAGCACCTACTTTTTGAAAAGTTCACCAATGAGGTCGCCAAAATGCAACTTTGTTCTATTTCTAAACTATAGTCTTCTATTTTCGTAAAAAATAATATCGACAGTTCTAATAGTACACCACTAATAGAATTTAACACAAAATATGGCATTTTTGGCAAGCATAAGGACTGTAATGACATTACTTTAAATCAACGCGAAAATGAGTGTAGATAAAAATGTCGTTATCTCTTTTGGCATGTGTAATATCAACATTTGTTAAAAAGCTACAAAGAGATGTTGTTAAGTTTTATGGCGTTTCCAACGGTATATATACAACTGAATTTGCCAAAGAACAATGTTGCAATTCTTTATATATGCCTATTTCTATACTTATAATAATGTTGTCTTATCTTCAAGTAATACTAGCTGACTTTGTAGAAGTTTGATATAAATTTTCAACAGCGACATCTCTGTAAATTTTTGCAAACTATCTGAAATTAAACCACCATACAAAATTTACTAACTCTAATATCCAGATGGCGCTAAACTAGCTCCATCTACTAACCAAGTTTGGCAATATTTTTGTATTCTACATATTCGTTAACAACGAAGTTTGTTACCTGAGCAACAGATGGCCGTATTGGTGAAAATTGCTTTTAGAATGTATGAAAACTTAATTAATACATACCGTTTATGTTACTGATTTATCGCTAGGTAAAGACCGGGATCTAAGCCCACATGTATTAATCATACCATATTTTACCATACACACTGACGGTATGGCGGCAGGTAAGGCGGTGGTGTTAACAAGAGCAACACTCCATTATATATTCACGACAGATTGCTTGAGTGGAATAAATGATTACGTAACTGGCGACATGAATCTGAATCGTCATGCTCCCTTAAAAGTTCACAAAAACATTTTTTTGGAAATGATTGTTCTATAGACCGCCTCGTTGGTCGAGTGGCCAACATACACGCCTAACTACACCGATCAACCGCAAGTTTCGGGTTCGATTCCCGATGAGGACAGGTATTCGTGTGACGAACACGTAGATGTCTGCTTTTCCGGGTCTGGGTGTTTATTAGTTTATTGAGGTATCTATTTAAATATTTCTGTGTATTAGAACCGTTGACTAACACCCATAACACAAGCATATAATTTGCTTACTTTGGGGTTAAATTCAATTTGTATAACTTAAATAAATAAATAAATATCCCTAGACGAATTACACATACCGATCTAACTCCAAAGTAATCAAATTGTTTATTTGTGTTATTGGTGTTAGACAATAATACTAATACCTACATGAAATACTCAGATAGGCACTCAAATATATAAAATACCAAAATAAGTTGCTTACACACCCAGACCAGAAAATACAGACATATTCTTTGTTTAACACACAAAAATGTCTGCCACCGATTATATCTTATGAAACGAGTTCATTGTGCTTTGCTGTTGATATGATAATTATCATAGTAGATAGTGCACCACGTGCACGAAAATAAGCCATTTTTGTGTCCCTTTTCATAGAGACAAGAATAAATATGAACCGATTCAAAGTAGAAAACATTCAGGAAAACTGCCAATTTTGACGTACACTTTTGTGCAGTAGCCCTGTGCTTATCCGCCTATCAAATATGAAATTAAAGAAATCCAAGTAACTGGATTGCTCCACTGCTACGGTCAGTTCAAGTAGAGTATAAGTATATTTGCACTAACTCGCTACCACTATACCGCTAGTTTTTGCAATTGTCGTATTGTAGTGTGTACACTTATTTGCATAATTTTAAAGACCAGTAAAATGAAAAAAATGTGTGTAATATACACAGAAAAATTAAACTGAAATGTTTTGTTTAACCGTATAATATGTAAAAATTTAATCTTAAAAAAAGAGAAAAAATGAAATAAAGCAAAGGTTTTGATGAGATTTCTCGATACGAGAGAAAATGAAGGCAGTAATAGCCTTCCGGCACAACAAATAGCGACTTTATTCAAATCAGGCGTGATTTAAGTGAATGACAGCTGGAATTAGGTAATTTTTGTTTCGAGACCGCCTTCTGGCTTCGTTTGTTTTCATAATTTAGTTTAATATCAGAAATTCGGATTTCAAAGAAATCTTTATTAAATAATGTATTACAGATGTACGTAACTATAGGTAGTTTTAAATGCAGAAGAGAGACAGGGTGTTTTCACCGAGTGTTATTATTATGTGGCGAGTCAGTTTAAGGATGTGCCGACCTGCAAAGTTAGTGTTAGGTCTTGACAAGTCAAAAGAGGTTCTTTACCTATAGTTTTTTTTCCAATTGGTAGAAAATAATATACGCCATCGTAGCCGTCTAAAGTTAGTGCTGGTGCCAACTGGAGGCTAGAATGTTAGTCTCTTTAAATTTAATGCTGTGTACGACGTTGTCCCGAACATAGGCAATTTATATACGTTTGATAGACACGTCTTATAAGTGTCAAATTGAATAAGCTGTAAGGATGTAATGTTTAAAGATTTATAATTGATTCAAATTGAAGTAGGTATATATCGTGTTTACACAAACTGATTATGTTGTCATATACAGAATAGCATCGTTTACGTAAATCAATGTGTTAGATTCTCAAATCCTGACTGTGGCAATTTTTTTTCTTTCTTTAAAATCTATATATTGAACCCAAGCACAGGGCAAGTGCCAAAATAAAAATACCTTAAGAGAAACGAAACTTATGGCCATTATAAGTGAGAATTTCCTCTGTAACGATGAACTTATTTAGCAGGTACCCTAGAACTGTGTATCTTTAAAAAATGACAAATATTCGCGTTAACGGGTAAGAAAGGAATAAAAATTTTCGCCACGGGACTTGAATATTCAGTAGCTCACATGGTAGAGCATTTGTCGGCTTGAGATGAAAGGTTACAGGTTCAAATCCTGTATGGAGCGAAATTTTTTCTTTGTTTAAAATTGATAGAATAGATTTTTTACGTATTTGATGTTTTTATGTATTGCAATTTATATTTCTTGTTTTTAAGTCTTAGTTATTTATACTGCTAAAGCAAGAACTATAATTATAAATTAGAGCGCGGTGAAAATGTCTCACCATTCTAAAACGGGGCGAGGTTGGATGCACATCTTAGTCTTAAAGTATGACCCTAGTCCTAGATCATAATCGAGAATAGGTTAGTAATAAGAATATAAATGTTTGATATGGAATATTTAATAAAGTATGGTTTAGGGAGTGGGGCACGGAAACTTCTAGAAATTAGCTGGAAAAAGTAAAAATATAGCGGCCAAAATACATTTACGATTTTCTTTCAGTAACACAGTCTACAATAAGAAGTTGACAGGAAACGGAAATCTATTCAAATCCTCAGCAAGCCTCTTACAGAACTATAAGTCGGGAGGCGTGATTTTGTTTCCTCGTCTCCAACTTTTGTTAACGTATTACGTCAATTTACAAAATATATTCATGACCAGCTTGCCTTCATACTTTGACAAATCTGATAGTAAGCTATGAAAGAAAGAAAAGGGTTACAAATTATTTTTATATGTTATGGTTGTTAGATTCACTCGCCTTCTTTAATATATACTTATACGATTCTAATAAAAAATATAGGTTTCAATAAACCAACTCTTAATATAATAAAATTCAAATTGAGGTTTTTCTGTGACGCGCAGGCAAATTGAAGAATTTAGGTTAATTCAATGTGTTTAATATTAACTACTTATTTTAGGCAAGTTATATTTTAACAAACCTGTTGTGAACGGACATGTAGACTGTAGAGGCACACTGGCCGTATTCCACATATCTAACTCAAAATAACGGTGAACACCTGTCCTTTGCAACGGACTATATTTTGGATTCCCCACGATGCGCATACTCGCATGCGGTAGTTGTTTTAGGATCAAACAATAAAATCATCCATGGATGCCGTCTCGGGCCACCGATACTATGGAATATTACATTTTGCCTCGCTATTTGTTTCAGCCTTTTTTGTGTAAAATATTTAGTTTTCACATGTGTTTCTCAATGAAGTAGCTATTTTTAACTATAGATTAACGTGAATTTATCTCTCTTATTATTAAAGTTATATTTCTATAAATTTTATGTTACCAAACTGCATGATTTTTATTATTTAATTATTACACAAAATACAAGTAAACAGGCAAATTATATTTTTTCTGGTTATACTTTCACAGTTAGTTAAAAACTTTTATCAGAGGTGTTTCTGAAATACCACGAATTTTCAAAGAAATGGTAATATGGCTGCGACCGCAAAGCTACTGTTTTTCCGTCATAACAAAGGTTACTCGTTTTTGAAGTGAAAACTTCTTAAGCTGCGTCGCGCACTTTTTTGGAATGGGTAAAAACTTCTGAACTCGCGTCAGGACACGTGAACAGAATCGTAAGACAAAAATTCGTAAGACGGATAGCTATAATGCAACATTCCATCGCCAGCGCTTTAACGCTACGACAAGAGTAAAACTTTGTGTGTATCATTAGACGTCTTTATTTCATTCAGCGCTTTATTTGCTATTTTATCACAGTACACTATTGAATAGAAACGCGTTTAAACGCTGAACTGTTAAACGTTCTGTGTGATATTATTAGACACTTTAAGTCATTCAGCGCTTGATCTGTAGTATTAAATAATTGTACTGTAAAGTGTAAACTGTTTCTTGCTTTGAATGCTTTGCTGTTTGTGGTAGATAACATATATATTAGTTTAGTAAAACATCTTTTAATTTGTTTGCGACTTGTACGTATGTAATAGTCGCTACGGTTAATAGAAATTACAGTACAACATTGTGAAGAAGTTTAGGTGAAGAAGTTGTAAGTTTAACACAGGAAATAATAGTAGCAGGAAAATCGATATACACAATATGTATTTTATATTGAATTGTGTATAAGTTTGAAAAATAAATATTTCATCATATTTTATCTCATAACTATTTTAACTGCCCGAGGTAAATAATTATCAAGTGGCCGTACTAGTAGGTAGCGTACTGAAGTTTCATGGTTTAGCACAGAGTACTAGTAAGTAGGTACTAATAGTACCATCGACCATACATGAATAGTACTGATAAGGTGTACTAGTACATTTTGCGGATTGTACGATTACAGTGCGAACTCAAAAATGTCCGATTAAGTACAAGACTGTTGATACCACATAAATGATAGTACTTTGATACTGATAATTAAAGCAATTCGTGCAAAATTATTCCCTAACCATTCCAAAATATCAAAAATACACAACGTTAATATTCAAGTTTTCACTTCTACCGGCACTCCCGGAGTGCAACCCGTCTTTTTTTGTGAAATAATGGTGTTTGAAAGAAAAGTAGCCAGAATGGATGTAAGAGTTTTAGTTGATGATATAGAGTTGGAGCAAGTGAATGAAATTGTATATCTTGGTTGTGTTTTTAGCAGGGATGGACAGTAGCGCTACGGAAAATCTGTAGTGTAACGCTCGATGACTGCATTCGTAATATTGAGGTCCGTAAAAGAGTGGGATTGAAAGAAAGTGTTGGTGTTAAAACACAAAAGGGCATGTTACGCTGGTTCGGTCTTGTGGAAAGAATGACAGATGAAAGGTTTACAAAGCAGATATACAATGCGAATGTGGATGGATTTCGGTATCCGGGGAGACTAAGGTTCACATTTCATGATTAGATTACTCTGATATTATCTGAGGGTGGTGTCAAGAGTCTCCGAAACTGGTTTGTTTGTATGAAAAGGTAATGAATGTAAAGGAAGCCATATAGGTTTGTAAGGATCGTGAGGTCTGGCACTTGATACTCTCTGACGTGAAGATATGTATGTATATATGTGTATGTTGTGAAATTGAATACTCTATGTGCCTACGTGTACAATAAGTTATATCTGATATGGTTTGCCTGTGAAATCAAATGTTACTTACGTATGTATTTCTTAAATAGACTTAATTCAGGAATTGCACTCATCTGAATTACTTGAGTATACAATTCATCGACTCGGGTAGGTAGTACGGTTGACAATGGCAAGAGTACTTTATGTGCTGGTTTATATAGATACATTTTAAATTATTTGTATATTATTTATATATCATTTAACAGTGCGACGCATTTCTCACAAATAGCTGTCCTAGCTGGTAATAAAACCCGAGTGGTACCACCCTTGTGTCTTAGTGTCTTCGGCTAGTCGTGGGGGCCCTGGTTGTGCCTTTGCCTATCTCTTCGGGGATAAGGGCGTGAAGATATTTTTTTTGGTACCACCCACCCATTTCATAACATAAATTTTCTTGTAATGGAAAAACTTACAAGAATAATTTAATACTTATGTAGACAGGATCTCTTGAATGTAAGATACAATCCACAGACAGAAAAGATGTTGTAGGTGTTCTTTGGCTAAAACGCTATTGTTATATTTTGAAATACGAGCGAAGTCACGGGCTACTAACAAAAAGAAACTTAATGTTAAATGCAGTAAACTGCAGATATTGATTTAAAAATAAAGCATTAAACCAAGAAGTGCAGTCACAATTCATAAATAACATTTTTTTTTTAATGACTAATTTGTTGCTAATCTTACGATTTTTTACAACTTCACCGAACTTTAAAAAGTAATGAAGGAAATAACAACAGAATACATAATGTACTATGGTGATAAAACTCGTAGCTCTGCTACCTTTAGCACCACTTGTAATGCCATATTCTGACGTAGTACATATTATTACTTTATAATTTGTGATTCTGACTCAAAGAGTATAATAATTTCTGACTAAAGAAAGGCCGTTTTTTAATCTTGGAGAATGGATTGACAGATGTAAATGTCAAGTTTACAAATAATGATATCTGTGTTTTTTTTGTAATACTGTATTATTATACAGACTTTTTCTAATGTAAGGTAATGTCCATTTTTGAAGAAAGAATTTTTTGTTTGTTTTGATATTACAATAAAACTACTAAATATAATAGCCACTTTTAACTGACATCCAATATAGGAAGGAGAACGGATTACAAAGATCTTTTTTTAATTTAAAATAACGAATATTTTTTACTACATTGCTACCAAATCTGGATCTGATGGCATAATCCCATTGAAATCGAGGAAAATACTCATTTTTTTTATTTTGTAAACATTTTTCGATAATGAGACGACACTATTTATGAGTCGTAAAAAACGTATAACATTGCTAATATCAATTTAGTCTCTAAGATTAAAAAATAGGCTTTAGTGCATCATAAATTTATTATTAAACACGATTTGTACACCGTTCACGGTTTTCATAAAGCAGACGATTCTTCTGAATCATAGTTGTAATAACCCTAATACCCTATTACATTTTAGTCGAAATTTGGAAGCCGTAGCCCACATCTTGGAATACGGAGTATACAATGAAGAAAACTGACGCTATTGTGGCAGGAATTGGTAGGTTGTGGTGAAAGTTTCAGTTTAAAATCGGACTATGAATTTTCAAAATATTCTGCTTCATTCGAGAGCATATTTTCTATTCTTTTTTTCATTTTTGGCATAATTCTTATGAAAGAAATCAAATTTGTCTTTATGAAAACATAGGAAAGTTTTAGAAAATTTAAGGAAACTTAACGAAAGATTAGATTAGATTTAGATTATTCATATGCAGTTGACAGCACAACGTCTGTATTTCAGCATGCTATTTACAGCACGTAATGATTTTGTTCTCTTTGGTTTACACTCACATACGAGTTACGACTGTATAAATAATATCATGTTACACGATTTTAAATGGGTGATTGGGGGTTTAACCTACAAATGCCACAAAACATTCTCGAGCCACGGGTTTGATTTCAGGCGGAGTAATAGTAATGAACATAGATGTCTGTGTGTTTGTAGCTAAATTCACACATTTTTTCTAGATGAAATTTAACACTTTAACCGATTTCAAAAAATAGTAAGATGTCAATTCAACTAAATTTTTATACAAAAGGAAAGAGTACCATATTAATGACACAACTTTTCCTTATCTCGACAGAATAGTATAGAACATAATTAAAAATTTAAATTTTTCCAGTTTAAAATAAACCCAGACACTAAATATCAAACAAACACGAAACAACAGACATACGTAATTGTGACAGTATTGTGATGTAATTCGATGAATAAACAGACACTTAAATATCAGCTGCAGCATGAAGCTTTTAAGCGCCATAATATTTCACAGTATCTATTATATAAAGCCGCTGCATCCCCCACACTCGCAGCCGTGAAGCGTGAGGACCAAATAAATAAAGCAACGAATTCAGCGGTCGGCCGCAAGCGCTTCGTTACCGCCATGTGCATATTCAATATTTTCAGTTTTACATTTAATATACATCAAAAAGTATCTTCACGCCCAAATCCCCGAAGAGGCAGGCAGAGGTTCAACCAAGGCACCCACGACTAGCCGGAAGACACTAAGTCCCACAATGTGATAGGTGGCAAGCCTATCGCCAACCGGGCATATTTCCAATCCCGACCAACATTTTTTTTATTAGAAAATTGGAAAAATCCAATTTCTTTTTGTTGGCCGACCCGGGATTCGAACCCGGGACCTCATGCAGTCAAGTCCAACACCCGGACCGCTAGACCACAGATCATATACAATATACATCAGCTATTCTAAAAAACATCACTTCTACTACTAATGTACATAGATATTGATATTTTTAATTTAGGCATGTGATGACCCCGTCACCCAATGACCAAGTGATTTTTTGAGTCTAGTGTACAGTGTAAGCAGGTGGGCAAGTTTGAATTATTTAAACTGATTTAAAATTCTAGAAAATGTAGCATGTTAGTGCTAGTCTTTCTGATATTCTAGTTTAGTAAAATTAATGCTTCAGCTTCAAGCTGGCGATCTGCCATCGCTACCCTTGCTACCTACTGGCGAGGTATATTTCTTTCTTGTTCTACTATTTTTTTTTTTATAGAATAGAATATATTTTTATTCAAATTCACCTTACAAGAGGCACTTGTGACGAGTCTATATAATACTAAAACTACCACCGGATGGGAACGCGGCCACACACTGAGAAGATCCGGCAAGAAACTCAGCAGGCTGTCTTTTTTTTTTCTTATTCTATACAAATTACATATAGTTACTAGTAAGAGATTGGTATGAGGAGCAATTAATTCCAAGCAATCTTATCCGACAGATATTCAGCAACGGTATAGTAACCTTTTTTATACAATTTCACTTTGACACATTTTTTAAATTTATTTAATGGCAGGTCTTTTATAAAATCGGGAAGTTTATTGTAAAGCGTATACATTGGCCCATGAAAGAATGACTAACTCTGTGGAAACGGGGCAAATGCACAGCAAGATTGTTTTTATTCCTCGTATTTACATTATGTATATCACAGTTTAGTAGTACTAGTTAACCGCTTGTTTAGCTTACTAGATACTCGATCGCAAAAATGCCGCGATTTTTGACCTTGACGACTGGGTTTATACGTAATTAAATTTTATATGTAACTAGCTGCCTGTTCCAGCTTCGCTCGGATATATTTTTTTTAAATTGAGATGTAAGCTATCCTATCTTTCAAGTTGGATCAAATTTGCACACCGTGGCAAGTTTGATTGAAATCGGTTAAGTAGTTTAGGAGTCCATCGCGGACAAACAACGTGACACGTAATTTTTACATATTAAGATCAAGTGTAGCTCATAATTTGTCAGATCAAGATCGAATTTATATGGGATTTCCAGGTGAAACATGAACTACCTTATTAACAAAGAAAGTAAGATCATTAAACGAGTATGTGCGTAACTCACACACAACAAAAGTAAAGAAAAACCAAGTGAAACTGTTAACTTCCTTTTTAAAATCGGTTAAAAGTCGACTTACATGGGGTTTGTCAAGATCTTTATAGTATCGTATTACAACGAAAACTTGACCTAAAGTGTACCTGTCCCGAAGTTAACGATAACTGGTCTGTAACTTGTGAGTTCCCCCTCAACGTTCCCCCTCTTTCACTGCATTATTGAGCGGCTTCCCGAAATCACGGCATATTTATGTTCCAGTAGAATTCCATGAGCTTTTAGGTGAACGGGGTCGACATATTATAATTGTAGGTACGAACTAAAGTACATTTTGACCGCCTCGTTGGTCGAGTGGCTAGCGTACACGCTTAACTACATCGACCAACCTCGAGGCTCGAGTTCGATTCCCGACGGGGGCAGGCATTTGTGTGATGAACATTTAGATGTCTGCATTTCCGGGTCTGGGTGTTTATTAAATTGATTCTGATATCTATTTGAGTATTTATACGTATTAGTATAATTAACTAACACCCATAACACAAGCATATAATTTGCTTACTTTGAGGTTATATTCAATTTGTGTGATCTATCCAGGGATGTTTATTTACTTATTTATTATTTATTTATTTAAAAATAAAGCACAATTTATTTCGTTAACAATTTTCAACACATTACGAGTACAATAAGAAATGTTTTAAATAAAATTAAACAATTTTATAAAAAAACTCACCCACCCTTTCATTATAATCTATCAGTTGTGAAGTAATATGGAGATTTCATTAAAGTGTCTTCACGCCCATATCCAAGAATGTGTAGGCAAAGGTACAACCAAGGCTGCCACGACTAGCCAACCAGGCACACATCCAATCCCGGGCAACATTATTTTTACTAGAAAATGAAAATATAAGCACATTTTCTAATTTGTTTTGTTGCCCGATCCGGGGATCCAACCCGGTCATGTCATGTCGATGTCGGACCGTTACACTGCAAAGGTAATTTTCATTGTTGTGTTATTCCTCTGGTGCACTAATGATAGATGGTGATCATGCCCTGGCCTGCCTGGACTGCTATCACTTTTAGTTTCCTCCTTCCTACCGATAAAGTCAGGTCCCAGTTTGTACCTAGGGTTGAAGTCAGCAACGCATATAGTGTTGACCTTTGTTTATTTAAATTTATTGAAAACCGTTTTGATAGAACATATTTTGTTAATAATTATGGGCTCACGTCAGATATATTGTGGGACCGATAATAGGCGGTAGTAGACAGTTGTACATGATCGGATGAAGGCGTGCGTTCGCCGGTTGTAACGAGTACGTTATATTTATTTCTTACATCGTTCAATTGCAGTAAATTTGAGAAGAAAAATTTCAGTTTCCTAAACAAGTTGCGATGTGATAACACCTTTTTAGAAAGGTAGGTCATAAAACGTCGTCTTCATCGTCGGTGAATTTGTAAAGATAACTCACAAAACACTAGTTTGATTAATACGAATTAAATGGGGCCCGTTTGGAATCAATTTTTATTTTTCTAGAAACCCATCAAAATCTGTCCGTTATTGGCCAAACACTATCGTAAAAAACATACAAAAAACATTCATATAAAAATACGCCGGTTTCGTCGACTTTTGACACCACCCTTGGATAATAAATACCCCAGCGATTTGATCGTGGAATATAAGAATCAGAAAAACCTTTATTCACGTGGACTATACAAGTGGTAATTGTGCGCGTCGATATTTTATAACATTAATAATAACATTAGTATTTACCCAAACTGAGACCTCGGAACCAATACATCCTTATATGATTGCAATATTCTCGTAGGCAAACGCAATACAAAACCGTAAGACTTATAATTTGCTCTCACTACCAGTACATTAAAATATAAAGTGTTCACGCTATGTTGTACAACAGTACGAGTCATGGCGTCACCAGCCTACGAATGAATATGAATGATAGCCGTACATTTTGTATTTTGCGTCGTATAAAAACTATGTATATTTTTTAATTTTCAGCTTTTTCATAAATTGAAATAGTTATGGATTTCGAACCATTTTTTCAAATGAGCGGGTGATATAGATATCATCCTGTACAAACTAAATTCTACAATGAGAAATGGTGAGCTTAATATTATGATTTGACATACAACTTTATTAAAAAAGTCTAGAAAGAAGGTCGTTGTATGAGGTCCCGGGTCGGTCAACAAAAAGAAAATGCGGTTTTCCCAATTTTCTAATGTTGCGCGGGATTGGATATGTGCCCGGTTGGCGATAGGAGTCTTCGGCTAGTCGTAGGTGTCCTAGTTGTGCCTCTGCCTACTTCTTCGAGGATATGGGCGTAAAGATACTTATTTACTTATTTTTTAAATTGAAAAAAATTAGAATTTTTATTTGTTAGGTAAGTCACACATTTAATCAGATGATTCTATATGCATGAAATAAAATAAAATAAACGATATCACACTATCGGAACAACAGCTAACAACAATTGGTTCTTCGTTTCCTTTTTCTTTTTTCCTGTTTTTCTTTTCATAAGAACCACATCCTAACAGTAACCAACACAACAAAAAGAGAATTAGCAAAATTGGTCCACCCGTTAGAGCGTAATGCGATACGCAAAATGAGGATTCACTTTATAGATACCTAAATCACGTGGTAATAAACAATTTATATATCATTATGTTTCTTAAAACTAAACCAGTTTATTAATAAACAAGAGGAAAAGTACTCCAACGTTCAACCTGGTATCGTAGTACTTATTGCAAAGTAATGCAAACTATAATGTTAACTTAACTTTTATTAATAAACATGTTTACCATAAGTCGGAAAATGTTTGTTGATGCCGAAACACTGTCACAGTACAGTCTCAAAAACGTCACGGCAACGTCAGCACAAAAAGGCATAGCATCACGATATAGTTACGACATCGTCAGGAAATCAACACGACATTATCACTAGATCACCACCAACATCTTCTACACCGTCAACGTCACGATGTTTGTGTTGACATAGTCACGACATTATCACTATACAGTAAAGACAGCATCGTTAACAAAACCACCGCCGTCAAGACTTCATCATCGTTGTGACAAAGTCACAATGTAGTCCAACATCGACACGACGTAGTCACCATCGACATCATCGTCGCCGTCACCTTCACTGT
The DNA here is from genome assembly GCA_002245475.1 of Calephelis virginiensis. NCBI lineage: Eukaryota > Metazoa > Arthropoda > Insecta > Lepidoptera > Riodinidae > Calephelis > Calephelis virginiensis. Next base: position 22,395 of record NJDC01000917.1, read on the forward strand.
TAATATAATTAATTACCGTTGTCTTTGTCAATGTTAATGTTAAGTTTTGAAATATTTTTTTGAAGTTTCGAAGAAAAGACTGATTTCTTTTTTGCATACTGCTCAAAAAACTATGTACAGCAAAAAAAAGTAAAGAACGGATTTGAAATGTTTAAATCAAACTCTTTCATTTAGTATCTCATACTAAATAATTGTATAAGATTTATTTTTCGATCCCCCACTTAGTTCGCCCCAGTAGCGTAACTCAAGATTGGATCAAAACTACTCAAGTTATCGTCGAACAAACATACAAACGTACAAACATACAACTGCAACCCCATCAGAACACAGAGATCTTCACTCGCTTCGCACGCTCGGTCAGTTAAAAACTATGAAAAATGAAAATTATAATCTAATTTTAATTTAGTTTAAGAGTATTTATTACAAATCACACTAGGGTTATATGATATATCTAATAACACTAGTGTGCTTTTTAAAGAAACGTTTACGTTGACCTAAAACTTCCTAACAGATGTAGAATAAAACTTCAATTTGCTAATTCCGCGTAAGCAGTGTAGGCGTTTTCGTTTTATTCAAAATTTCCAAAAAAAAACAAGCCTAACTCAAAAACACCACTACGACCAGACCACGAATAAAGTAAAAGCGCGGGAAACAATATAAATTGTCACGTCCTTCGCATGTGACAACCCTTTGAACAATTGCTTCGTTAATTTTTTCGCCGCTATTTTTCTACATGACCGAACAAGCAAAGCATGGAATTTCTCACTTTATCACCAACGCTTTCTTTCATTCCCTCTCTTTCTCAGATCTCACTGTCACGAATGCGGTCAGGGACCATTACACGACAGATTTTTTGTAGCGCCCTCATTTCGATCGCATTTATTCTACGCTTATACATTTCCTGACATTACCAACCCTCGATTATACATATACAACAACGTTGGGATGTGCAAAGCGAGTCTAGCACCTTGAATCAAGACCCCGCTTTGAAAAAGCTCGCTTTTTTCTGCACACAATTCTTTCTAAACCCATCCCTCCTAAAAACACAATCAATATATACAACTTTCAAGTACCATTACTTTTGTTTTCTTCGCATTCAAAATTGAACCTTTTTTGTATAGTCACCTTCCATAACTGTGACCAGTGTATGCAGCTTAGATAGTGTTACGCCCGAAATTACAGTTTCATCTGCATACAGCAGATGTTTCACAACTTAATCACACATACGCATACCCACATTCTTAGATTTTAACCTCTGAAGGCATTTGTCCAAATACAAGATTAACAAGCGTACTGACAACTTACAGCCCTGATTGACGGCAATGTTACCTTATAATTGGAGTCTTTTAAAAACCTGTTACCGTTTATGGGACGTCGGCATTCAGCATTCTCTACCAGTCCTTATTTGAGTCAACAGTAAAAAATAAAAACAAAAATCACTACTTGAGACAAAACAAATGATATTTATGTCACATAATATAATATGATAGGCATCAAAACGAAAAATGTGTTTTAAGCAACTGAATTATAATTGGAAAGTGTTCATTTGACTTTTACCTTAGTTAAGACAGACAAACTAACAACTGTTAAATAAAACTACTAAAGTTTTGTTGTTAAAACAACATCCCCGGTCCCTATTAACGTTGTACCCTTCGTTGACGGTAAGAGTTCGTAAGTTCAAATATCGTTAGGCAAGGTCGTTATTTCTAAGCGATACTCAAGTGCCATAGTACTGGCAAACACTCTCTAGTTGGTATAATTGTATGCCTCTTATTCAGGTATTGATGGAATCGTAAATAGCATGCAATTTATATGTTTCTAGGAACTTATATTGCATATTTGAAACTCCGGCTGATTCCCAGATCAAAGTTCAAATTATTACTAGGTATGGCGGTAGTACCAATCCAGGCGAATCCTTACGAAATTCTACTATTAAGTCAGATGTAACGGTGTCAGTGATGGTAAGCATATGCTCGCCTTTTCGAGCTGCCTGGCAGAAAGGTAGATGGTTTGTTTTGCAAAAAAGCCCAAGCCAACACGGAGAAATTGTGTTGTGAAGTTAAGTTTTATTTTTTTTCCGGCATTTTCCGAGCTAATTTCAATAATATTTTTTTTTAAATAGCGTACTTCCGAGAAAATATATTCTGTTTTTTTTTAAATCTTAGATATTAAATTGACATTAGAAATGTTATAAGTGTTTTTGAAATTCGTAAATAATATCGTGTCGTGTCGGAAAAGGTTAATAAAATCAGTTATCGGTTTTTATAAGTTACACTGAAAAGTAATAACTTTCCCCGTGATAGTTTGGGATCCTTAGTAAAGTTGATCATCTGCCTTCCTGCCAGGCAGCTCGTAAAAGGCGAGCACAGGTTTACCGACACTAGCACCATGACATTTGACTAGGTGGTAGAGTTTCACAGCAACTCGTCCAGATTGATACCACACCCTACTGCCGCCATAACTTCTTGCCTTTGACGTGAACGTGCCGGTTCGAAGGATAAAGTAGCCGATAAACTTACTTTTGCTCGAGGCATAACATCCCAGTCTCAGGTTCGTAACGCACCATCACCACCTTTGATGTCTCTGGGCGACGTAAGTTTCTTGCCGTCTGCTTGTTTGTCTTCCAAAATAATATATAAACGTATAATTCGTAGATTAATAAATGTCATCACTATATATTACAAAACAATTTGTTTAGATATTTAAAAGTTTTTTTATTTTTTTAATAGTTTCAGTTTTTTATTAGATAGAGTAATGCAGGAGAAAGGTTTATTTGTTGAATAACATAGAAGTTTGACCACCCGTATGAAACTGGGGTAGGCTGCTTGTCCAAAAACACATTTACAAAATAAAAACAATAAATACAATTTTTTTTAATGAGTTTCGTTTTTCTAACTATACGGATAGTGACTTTGTACTTGAATACTCCAAATTATTGGAATAGCCAACTTTTTCAATAATCACCCTGTAAGTAATGTCGTCAACATTATAATTCAGTTGACAAATGCTGTTGTCTGTTTTTAAAACATGGGACAAGTCCTTCCATGACTGTGGAGTTACTTAAAGCAGTGCTTTTGCGAAAGGGTTTCGTGCTTCATTTGATTTAAAAATTTTATTTTGTACAACAAATCAAAAAACTGTACTAACTGAACTACACAAGTTGTGCACGACGACCAAAGACAATGTAGCATATGACCATAGACAACTAGACGGTATCGGCGGGAGTGACCCAATCCGAAGGATGGCACGCGGTGGTACCTTACGGACATTTTGAGCCTATGTGAATATCGACATATGAGTGATTTTAATTTAAGTAAATAACAAAGTTTTTGTATATAATTATGAGCTTATATACTCTATTTTGGTTTATATGATTAATTTAACTTAGAAAATGATATTTTTGAATAGGTTTAGATTGTTTTATAGCGTTTTTGAGCATGTTATTTTGCAATCGTAATTTACGTGAAATTTATGTTTGAAATAGGTTCTATTGTCTAGATTTATGTGTCAAATGATAAAATGTATGTAGCTAGATCGTCTTAACGTAATACGAAACATGTAAGTCTTGTAAATAGCCAAAAAATCGGCTAAGTTTAAGTTCGATAATAAAAGGTAAAATTTCTTGTGTTTTACTTACCCGAACATAATGAAATTGGAATATGTTGTTATAGATAAGAAAGCGAGTGTAATGTGCATGCGACAGTGCCCGTAACGCTAATAAAATCGGGAGCGCCGCGCCCGCACGTTTTATACTAAGCCGCGGGGGGCAGGGAAGTATAAAAGGCAAAAATCGCGGAAATTCGCCGCCACACGAAAGCCAAGCGCAGTCGCGTGCACAACTATGTATGCTAGGATAAGTCTAGACTAGACAATAGGTTTGTACTATATTATAAATGGATACATGTATAACTTAATAAAGAAAACTAATAAAATATGGTTCCGGGGGTGAGGAATAGAATGTTCCAGAATCCCGTTCTCGAATTGAATAAAAACGCGGACCGGGAATCGGGGTTTCATTCGCGGTCGGTCCTCCAGAAAAACCACTGGGAACGCTCAAGAACTAGAAGAAACTCCCAGTGAATTGTGAACATTCTGCGCCTCGCTCTCGCCACTGCAAACGTGTAGCCGTGTGTTTTATTTCCCACAAAATCTCTCCAGACGGTATTAGCAATTTGTAAAGCTCACGGAAATCTATCCGCCTCACAAGTGTTTCTGATAATTATATAATTAGCTTAATTTTGGGTTAGATAAATTTGTGCAACAGGTTCGGAAATATATTTATTTAACTTAAAACCTAGCACAATAAAGAAAAACTACTTACAATAAGAACCCAAAATAATTTTACAAATTTGTTAAAAAAAGCACAGTAAAATTGCAAAAAACCGACTTCAACTTTATTAATATTCCGTCTAATACACCAAAAATTAGAAATACTCTTAAATTTTAATGGGATTCCATGTCCTATACCTGCTGCCATAACGTCTGTGCTTGCCGTTGACGTTTTCCGGTTTGGAGGATAAAGTAGTCGGTAAACTTACTTTTTCTCGAGACCTGACGTCCCGGCCTCAGGTTGTCAACGTACCACCACCACTTTTTATGTCTGGTAGTAGGCGAGGTGAATTTCTTAACATCAGGAAATCCGTCTGCTTGTTTGCCTTCCAATATCATAAGCAAATATATAAATAATAAATAAATAAATATCCCTGGAAAACTTACACTAATTGAATCTAACCCCAAAGTAAGCAAATTATGTGCTTGTGTTATGGGTGTTAGTCAACGATACTAATACATAGAGATACTTTAATAGATACCAGAATAAATTTAATAAACACCCAGACCCGGAAATGCAAACATCTAAATTTTCATCACACAAATGCCTGCCCCCGTCGGGAATCGAACCCGAGCCTCGCGGTAATTCGATGTAGTTAGGCGAGTACGCTAGCTACTCGACCAACGAGGTGGTCAATATATATAAATAAGTTATAGAAGTCAAACATATTATTACCGCAAAATCGTATGCAGTTTTATTCCTAATAAATTTTAGGTTCCAGTATCAAATAAATTTTGTTTTTTCTTATTCAGATTTTTGGCATTAACTTACTTTTCAAAAAATACATTACATCATAGACCAGCGGGGATATTCTGTATCTTTTTAGTGATGATCACTGGGTAAAGTGTACATCAAATAGCTGTCAAATAACGTGTTTTGTATTTGCTATCTCCATCGTATTTCTGATGGTCACAGGATTTTCATCACTAAAGTTTTAACTTATTTAAAAAAATAACTGAATGCATAAATAGTAAACAGTTTATTCTTGCTGTATTCTTAGATATGAGTAAAGCTTTTGATTTTGCATCACATACAATTTTGTTACCAAAACTTGAGAGATATGGTATTAGAAGTCTCCTTCTCCTTCCGCAACTGTGACCAGTGTTTGCAGCTCAGATGGTGTAGAGCCCAAAAGTACAGCATCATCTGCATAAAGCAGGCAGTTCACCACTTGGTCATCCATACGCATTCCCACATTCAATGATCTTAACCTTCGAAGACATTTGTCCAAATATAAGATAAACAAGCGCACTGACAACACACAACCCTGCTTGACGATAATATTAACATCAAACCAAGGCGATATGTTGCCATCCACCTGCACGCATGCTTTACAGTCTAAATACATTGACTACACCGCACGCAGCAGGGACCCGACTATCCCATAATCTGGCAAAATGTCCCAAAGTTCCTTACGTACTACCCTATCAAACGCTATTTCGAGATCCACAAAAGCGCAGAAAACCTTCTGACCAACAGCCAGATGCTGCTCTACAATGTTGCGGAGCGAAAACACTTGAACCGTACATCCCCTTCCAGACCTGAAACAGCCTTGAGCCTCCGACAATGTTCCATCGGACATCCCTTGCATCCTCCTTTCAACTATTTTTCCATACACTTTTCATGCTAAACTGATCAAACTAATGGCCCTGTAACTTGTACAGTTCATGCGTGAACCCTTGCCTTTATACAAGGGCACTATGACCGCACGTCGCCAGTCTTCGGGTACTCTGCCGGTCTTCCTTGTTACAAAGAACCCAGAAAGAGTCCCGGACGGCAGGACCACCAAGTTTGATTATCTCAGCTGTAACTGCATCTTGGGCACATTCATACATATCTCCATAAAATTCACTCCACCGTTTTAACACGTCATGCGTGCTTGTAAGAATATCACCACTCTTAGACTTAATTCTATTCATTCTGGAGGTAGACGAACAACTCCGAGACTTCTTCACCTCTCTTCAAAAGAGTTTGGTGTTCATCTCGAAGTTGTTAGCCAACCTCTCTTCTAGTTTCATACTTTCCCTTTCACGTTTCTCTTTCACGACCCCTAAACCGACTAATAACCAATTAGTGGTCCGTGTTAAGAGATGGGCCTCTGAAGGCTCTCATGTCCATTAAACACTTCCGGAGGCGACTATCAACCAAAATCAAATCTATCATACTCATTTGATCATTCCTTCTCCATGTATACGTATGTATGTCTTTATGCTGAAACATTGTGTTAGACACAAGAAGATTTCTTTCCACACATAAATCTACTTTATGCTTACCAGCATCATTCACTCTCTTATCATCATAGGGTCCAAGAACGGTCTCATAACCGTCCCGTCGCATCCCCACCCAACCATTCAAGTCACCACACATTATCACTTTTTCATTTCCTTCAACCATACCCAGAACATCCCTAACAGAATCCTATAACTTTTCCAGGTCATGAGTCGCCGACGAGTTGACCGGAGCATAGGTTGCTACCACAAAAACTCGCGTGACTCCTAGTTTAATACGGACCCAGAGCAGTCTCGGACCAATCAAACCATACTCTTTCAGGCCTGAGGCTAAGCGAGACGATAAAATGATACCTACCCCAGCGCTGGCGTGATCGCTCTGTGGTACACCAGACCAAAGAGCCAACCTGCCACCGGGGAGATCAAAAGTATCTGTTGTAATAAAACAACCGGCGCTGGTAACTTAATAAGTCATGAAAAAAAACTGATTATTGTGGACTGTAAATTGATGTTAATTTTATAATTACTGACGAGTCCTAAGATCACTGTGCGAACAATCAACTCGAAATAAAAGCAACCACTAACCTTATTTTCTTCCTCTCCTGGCTCAGATCCAGTCCCTCAGCTTTCAGCAGTATGCACGGCACTCTTACTTGGCTAATCAGGGATTCGTCACGGACGAAGAAAGTCTTTATTAAAGATTATCCGGAAGCAAAGGTATAGCTCCTTGTCTCACAGTTGCCTTAAGCGGACTGGCGGGGGGGCAGCGGCCTCTCAAGCCTACAGCCTCGGTCGCTGTCAATTTGCTCAGAAAGAAGGGTAGAAAAATAATAAATAGTGGCGTTCCACTTCGAGCCAACAATATTCGCACCTTGATCAAACAGTATCACTACCTTTTTGCTTAGTCTCCGTTACCCACAGTAAATCCAGACATCTCTCATTCATTACATCAATCAATTCATTAATCTTTGCTTCCATTCCCCCTCTCACATTCCACGTGCCTATTTGACACTCTTAACTCCTCGATTCGCCTGTAAGGGCCTGGCGTGATGGGTGGCGGCCCCCATCGCCGCATCTGCCTCTTTTCGTACCGACGAGGGCAGATCGGTACGCGTCGCCTCCAGGGAACGCCCTAACCCGCTCTGCGGTACTTTTTCGGGCCAGAATTGCAGTCCAATGGACTGGCAGGGATCGCGACGTGCACGCTTCTGGCCAATGACCCCCCTTTTTTTACATGGGGAAACCCTTTACGGGTATCCTTGCAGTGGGTAAATTGAGAGGATTATGTTGGACTCCGATTGACTACCAACTAAAACCCCATGGTGTCCTGCAGTATGTTACAAAGGGGAGCTGTGGGATCGGTTGGCCCATTCTACCACGACTCTCCAAAACATCTGTCTGCATATGCAAATTCTCCACTAAGATGTTACGCTGACTCTAGTGTGTGTAGATGCAATACACCAAGCGATGTACTGGAACACCACAGCACATCACTTGCTCTCAGGATTCTTCGAGCAATGGGCAGAGAGTAACCCAGAATCTCCGCCCGCAGAATCTGTTATGGAGAGTGGAGAACAGCTATTTCTGCTCTTCTTCTCCGTCCAATCCTTCGGCGCCGAATCTGCACAGCAGCGGCGTCCTTCTCTCTTTGTCTTTCTGCTGCTTCTTTTTGAGATATTACTATCTCGCAAAATGAAGCAACAGCACTCCAGCCAATGACCCCCTATTCTAACCTAACTTTGTTAAATTGCGCAAATTTATGCAAATTTTATTGTGACGAATGGCAATGGAAAATCTAAAGGCAGAAAGAAAAAAAACAAAAATCTCTCGTGTTACGCTTGCCAACACCAAATTGCCCCACTTTCAGCTCCTCGCTCTCTCTCATACCTAGCTTTGCGTTGAAGTCGCCCATCACAACCGTGTAATGCGTTTTGAAGGTATGGATGGCTTTCAAGATATCCTCGTACATTGCCTCCACCTAGTCTTCAGAATGAGCTGAAGACGGGATGTATACCTATGACGTGTGACTTTCAGCAAATACCGTTTCTTAATTCTGAGTATTAGGTACGTCACCCTTGATCACACATTCCCGATCACCTCTACGTTGTCGATGAGTGGCCTCCAGACGATAAAACCGACACCGCCTTGGGACAGGGCGTGACCTTCCCGGTGGTAGAACAAGTTACTGGACTTAAGGTTTATCGAGTTTTATCCCTGTCTTCGGACTTCAGATAATCCCATAACGTCCCAGCGTAACTTGTCAAAACACTCTTTCAACTCCAGGATTTTCTCGTCAGACCGGAGCGTGCGCAGTTGTGCGTTACCAGCGCTAGGTTCGTCTGCTGGTAGCCTAAGTCTTTCCAAAGATTCTTCGCACCTGCTCTGCCGTTACCGAGTCCGCTACCGTAGACTCGGTTAAGCGGAACTGCCGGTGACTGGGGGCCAAAGTCTTTGCAGTTAGTCATTTGGGGGGTTTTGTCGTAATCCCCACGCTTGGCGGGCGGCTTAGGGATCAACAGTAGGGTGGAAGTTTTCACAAGGAAGTTTTCGCTGCTCCCCGTCCTGCGTTAGCAATTTTACTTCCACCCATCTTGAAACGTTTTGACCGCCGTTCGTCGGTTGACTGATTGCGCCAGTGGTACATTCCACACAGCGAGCGGTGAGGTCGTCACTCCCCTACGCCTGATTCTGGTATCTATTAAAGTGTATTATATTGGTTAACTAACACCCATAACACAAGTATATAATTTGCTTCATTTGGGGTTAGATCCAATTTGTGTAACTTGTCCAGGGATATTAATTTATTTATTTTATTTATGTAATTATTAGTAAAGAACTACTAGTACTGCAATGTCTGCGTACTTGTATGAGACTGTCTCATTAAACAGATTATTTTCTTTCTTTCATTATTTTTTTTAGGTTTCCGTAGCCAAAGGCCAAAAAACGAAACGATTTTTTGAAGATAGGTAGGAAAGGGCTACCGCGCACTTCTAGAGGAAGCAAATTTTATGATTTTATTTGACTTATATTTAAAAAAAGATATGAACTTATTCAATAATTAATCTCAATTAAAGAAAAAATGTCAAACGCTGAATCAGATTTACTGAAAATTATTGAGTCTCCCGACATAATTTAACTTTAGAACATTTTCTCGTGTGCCAAATTAAAAAAAACTTCGAAGAATCTTCTTAAATTATATTAATTAGACGTTAAAAGTTCCTCGCGCTTTTATTAATTGAAAAAAGTCTAAGGGATTTGTACCAATTTTACAACATTCAGTTACTGATAGCCAGTTTCTGAAAAACGAATTAATTTTAATTTACTATCTATCTATTCATTACAGGTATTTAACATGAGTTCAAAACATGTGTACTAAACACATATTAAAAATACAATAGGTATAAGATTTCGATTACTTCATATTTTGTTCTGTAATCGAAGAAATTGTCTATCCATTTGCTCTGTCATTGTGGATATTTACAAAAAAAATGAAGGAAGGTATTATTTCAAATTAAATTCATGAAGTATGAAAAAATCAAATTTAAACATACGAAATATACATCAAGGCACGCTTCACAAATATAATTTTGTTTACATTTCCGACTTCGCGTTTGCACTCTGAATATTTCTGTGACAAGAATCTTCGCCATTCAAGGCTTTCAAAGTATATTTTCTTTGAACGAAACGTGAATAAAGCTTAACGCATGGAAGTCAATATTAATTACAGACCATCAAAGACTCAAAGGCGTCGCGTGCTCCCACTATGTAATAAATAATATCTTACCGTTTAATTAATACGGCAGTCGGAAGACGCCTCAAATTTCCTTCACATGTTTGAACTTGTGCTCGCTACGGTTGATGCTGCAGACTTGCAAATATTGTAATGTGTGTCAATAAATATTATTTTGTACATTTATTTAATTACGCATTCTGTGTACTTGTGCTTTGATGTTGGTGTAACAAATAAGGATGGATTGAGATAACTGTATTTCATTTGGATAGATAACTCAAATTTATTTTTGATTACAAGCTAAACTATAAAACTATATACATTTTGGAAATTCATTGATTGATTGATGGCCTCATTGACCAAAGGTTTTGCGTATAGGTAGGTACGTCTATCTTCACCTGCCAACCGTGTCTAGTTAGCAAAGACTTCAAAAAGTGTCTAGAATATAACTAGTAATTAGTATTGAATAATGACACTAGTGCAATGTGTTCCTTATCTAGTACAGTAGTAACTGAACTGCGTTTTGTTCTTCTATTCTTCTGATGAGGCGAGTAAAACAGCCGATTAATTCACTTACACAAGAGGCATGAAGCCATAGGATGACATCATACTACAAAATCTTTAGTATAGATTTAGTATAGCTTCCCGTGTTGGTCCGGGCTCTTTTGTAGAATAGACCATCTGCCTTCCTGTCAGGCATCTCGTAAAAGGCGAGCACAGGCTTACCGTCACTAACATCGTGACACCTGACTAGGTGGTAGAGTTTAGCAGCGACTCATCCGGATTGGTACCACCGCCTTACCTATTACTGCCGCAATAACGTCACGACGTGTTCCGGTTTGGAGGGTAAGGTAGCCGGTAAACGTACTTTTGCTCGAGGCCTTACATCCCGGCCTCAGGTTAGCGATGCACCATTACCACCTTTGGTGTCTTTAGGCAGCGGGAATTTCTTACCATCAGGAAATCCGTCTGCTTGTTTTCCTTCTAATGTCATAAAAAAATAAAATAGATGTACATTTCCTACCACGAGAAATTTAATGGCTTGATTACATTTTAAATAAAATATGGATTTTCCCAGACAGTTGTGTATTTGCACAATATACGAATTTGCCTGTAACACGTAACATGTTGTGATATTACCCGGGAACGGGAAGTGGAAACTCATTTCCCGCGAGGCTCAGCTCGCTCCAGTTATTTTTTGTATTGATTTTGGTTTTTGTATTTGAAGTTTCATTCACGAACATATATTTTTGAAGTGTAAACTTCTTTAGCGGCATTGCGCACTTTTTTTGGAATGGGTAAAAACTTCTAAACTCGCGTCAGGACACGTGACCTGATCGAAAATTCGTAAGACGGTACCGAGCGCTTGCGAGAATGTTCGTGTTGTCTTGTTTGTGTACGATAGCGTAATAAATGAATATTGTATTCTACCACATAAATGACAGTACTTTCATACTGATAATTATAGCAATTCGTGCAAAATTATTCCCTAACCTGGAATGGTTTGAAATTCCCACTTTTCTTTTATTCATATTTTCTGTTATCCATTTTAACGCCTTAAAATATAACATATTTTTCTTCAGCAACATGTTTGTTTGTACAGAATATCCACTTCCGGTTAAAAGCATTAACTCCAAATCTTGCTAACTGGTGATTTCATACTTTTTCTTGCTTGCTTATTAAATACCTATAGGATAAGCTGCTGATTCGTAACTATTAACCATCCTCAAATATGTGCTGTCTTCACCAGGCGATAGATTGCTGTCGCCTGGTGAAGGCAGCTGGCTTGTATAATAAACGATTGTTCCCTGTGGCAATATTTTGTAGCCACGAGTTGATGTGAATGTGATGACGAGGAACCACACTGACGCAAACACGTTATCAATTTGAATATTTTGATTATGATCCCGCTTTTCCGAAAACTCGAAGGCCCAAAATGTAGGGAATGATAGCTACATTGAAACTGCAGCAGCATGCTTTGTAGAATAGACCATAGCAGCTTACCCCGTGTTGGTCCAGGCGCCTTTGTAGAATAGACCATCTGCCTTCCTGCCAGGCAGCTCGTAAAAGGCGAGCATAGGCTTACCATCACTAATGCCGTGACATCCTACTAGGACTCGCCCGGGTTGGTACCACCGCCTTATCTATTCCTGCCGCCATAACGTCAGTGCTTGCCGTTGACGTGTTCTGGTTCGAAGAGTAAAGTAGTCGGTAAACTTGCTTTTGCTCGTGGCCTAACATCCCGGCCTTTGGTTGGCAACGCACCATTACCACCTTTGATGCCTCTAGGCGGCGTCAGTTTCTTGCCATCAGGAAACCCATCTGCTTGTTAACCTTCCTATATAACATAAAAAATACAACTAATAATTTAAGCGCAGTAAAACTACAAAACCGTCTCCAATCATTTCCTTCGGAAGTGTCGGAGTTAGATACTTATTGACTCATAAAATAAAACCTATGAAGTTTAAAACCATGACTTACCTACCTTTCCGAAAAATAGTAATTAGTATATGGTAAGTGAGGTTTTATCTATCTACACCAGGACTTTTGAGAAACTAAATCTTTGTTCAACTTAAATGAACGTTAAAAGAAATGTTACTAAAATATTTATCTGTTGCTATGTTCGATCACAACAGTTGAGATCCGATTTACGCCTATCTAAATATGCCGTCTTGCAATATACAGAGGTGGATCGGAACAGACACCATAAAATAAGCAGGAAGCAGTGGACTGTGAAGCGGATATGAGTTACACGCGTTAAATATTACGGTGAAAATGGCGCGCTCCCAAGAGATACCCTGATTTACTTTTATAAACTCCATGTTGGTCGCAAATTCTTTTAAAAAATATTTATAAATCATTTTTCTACCAAACAACTCCTCTGGAGCGGCTGTATTTTTCTTTGTTACTAACACAATGACCAATATTTGATAGTAGAGTTTTGCAATTATTCCCATAGATTAGACAGCCACCTAATCTATTCCTGCAGCCATTGTATCTATGCTCTTATCTGTCTTGTTACGGTTTTAAGAGTAGGCCAAGCAACATCCATAAAAAGTAAGTATGAAGGGTAAGGAGCACACACTCTGTGTTACAGAAGGTGTTATTAAATAGCGATGGCGTTGTTGTACCAGAGTAACCTTTTTTAGAAATGTGCCAAAAGTAATGTATGTTTACGGGCATAAAATAACATTCTGGCTAGTTATTTATTCAAAAGAACTGGTAAAGAAATAAATGAGTAAAATAAATATACAAAATAGCTAAATTCAGATCGTACCTTGCGCTACATTATTACCATTCTGGTTCATATTCTCTTTATTTAATACTATTTTGTGGACACTTTTAAAGTCAAAATTTTCATATTATGACTGTGTGATCCGTACCTTTACCCTCCATAATAATAAGCTTGTGGTTTGGTCTACCAGTGCAGGTATTGGACTTGACGGCTTGAGGTCCCGTGTTGAAATCCCGGGTCGGGCAACAAAAAGAAAATTTGGTTTTTCTAATTTTTTAATAAAAAAAACGTTGCTCGGGATTGGATATGTGCCCGGTTGGCGATAGGCTTGCCACCTATCACAATTTGGGACTTAGTGTCTTCGGCTAAAAGTGGGTGTCCTGGCGGTGCTTCTGCCTACTTCTTCAAAGATATGGGCACGAAGATACTTTTTTTTAAATAAAAATTAGTATTTTACGAAAATTATAATTCACTGCAATCAATTCCATAATTCATAAATTAAAATATCCAAATTAATAATAGCACTAGCCAATATATATTAATAAATCAAACCGTTTGTTTTGGTTCAATTTAAATAATCCCGCTCAACTTTGAAATCGTTGTACCGAGTCGAACGACCAATTCAAAGTCAAGATGAAATCATGTCATCTGGTGTGGAGTAGCGGTAATATGAATCCAATGACCGTTAGAAGTTACTTTTATCTACTAGCACCTTCAAGAATGGTCGATGTAAGGTCACCACTATTTACCACTATTATAGACTCAGAAAATGCAACATATTTATGATTTAGTACATATTTTTTTTCAACATAAATTCACATTGTCATTATAGCTCAACATTTTAGGCTTAACTTAAGACACTTATTTAGAGACTGGGTGCCTCCACTTAGGTATAACAGCATTTATATATTTACAACATTGACATAGGCCCTTTCTGTCTCGTAATTCAACTCGCAATGGTCGCCTCCGATTGAGACCGCGATATGTAAGAATCTGTTGGTAGCGATACTGGCGTTGCCGCTATCGTAGCAATAGACAATGAATGTTTCTAACACTATATAAATAGGTATGAAATTGGAAAATAGCCCATTTAAATAGCCCTATCCCCGCTGTAGGTATCAGTTGAACCTCTTAAGTCAACTAAGCTACGATCCATGCAGGTTTACTGCTAAATTTATGTAGTTTTCGAATATTATACCAGATTGATACGGTGAGGCTTTTATAATACTATTTCGTTCAAACTCATGTATACATTCTTCGCAGGTTTGTCACTCGGCTAGAGGCTACAAAATGCTCTTTGTTACCAACATAAGCTTACATTAAAGAGAACTTTTTATTAAACAATAATTTCGAATAGCAGAAGGAACCGCTTTCGTACGACTTGATCGATTTGCTAAAATGTATTAGAATTAGGTTATATTAACGCCAGATACCTAAATACTTAATACCTTCACATGTAAATTTTCATATTTTTTTAAATGAGCGAACCACAATAACAGCTTGTAAATTGTACTCGCTAAGAGGAAAGTAATCTCTCTCCCTTACCGCAAGGCCACGGGGACCAGAAGTGCGAACGGCGAAGCGTCTGGCGAGGCGACCATTCTCGCGGCATCGTTTGCAGGCCTCGGCCAGTCGCGTTCGCCGCTGCGACCAGTAAGGAAGTCCCATACTGAAATGTCTTTTTTATTATGTTTCTCTTTCTCTTGATTAATGATGTTACTCACTCTGTGAATGTTTCTGCTAATTCGTCCTTACATACTCAACTAATTGACTCAATGAATATTTGTAATTTTGACCAATTTTACC
>NJDC01000917.1:38207-69379 GCA_002245475.1 Calephelis virginiensis
GCATTTGACACACACAAACAAATATATTGATGATAACGATAAAAGATCACAGATAGCGCACTAAAAAGTTATGAAACAAAGTAGTTGGTCTTGAGAAATGAAGATGGCGTTCTTATTAACTAGATATTAAATTTTATTATGGTCGAATTGCGACCAATGGGCGACCACTAGTGAATAATAACTAACCCAAACGGTTCTTTAAGACTACTTTGTTTTAATGTTTTGTTTCTCGATTTATAATACAGTTAACAAAATATGCAATATCTATCCGCTCACGTACTGGGAATTAAAAACCAAAATTACAAAATACCTTCAAACTCTCACATATAATGAGTGTGAAATGCTTGTAGCTGGAAAATGACAGTACACATTTACTCTCACGCAAACACACACACACACACACACACACACACACACACACACACACACACACTTTATACACACACTAACTCACACACATATATGCACACACATGTACACATGCATGTATTATAATTAAAGTGTATGAACTTTAAAAACTGTTTTACTTTTAAAATTTTAACTATATCATATAATTTTATAAATATTATAATATTAAAGGACTAATAATTGTAATAGTTCAGTGAGCAGAACATACTTCCTCATTGTCCAGAGGTGGGCGTAAATGTCTGCGACACAGTTTTTAACTATAGCAGTCGTTTACGTGCAATTTGTATTTGTAAACTAATGTTTTATATGTTCAATAAATCTTTTGAATCTTTTTTTTTTTGAATTCCAAAGTCCAATATCGGGATTTATTCTGTACAAAGTCTTCACCCGAAGTATGATATTCAACATACCTTCGTCCCGTACCCATAAATCAGGGCTTTACGCCGAGAATCTTTAATCCATGACGCGCGTCGTTCCGATAGTCTGACATTCGCCCGCCGTAGGGTCCTGTGCATCGGTCGAAAGAACGATTCAGCATCAAGTGTCACTTTAATCAAATTTGTTAACGATGTTACTAATGAGTAAAAAACCTCCAGTTCTATAAAATAAAATATTAAACCTACAGTAGGAAGTTATTTAGATATCGTCACAAAAAAACCTTGAGAATTTATATTCTAGAAATAAGCTGTTCAATCAAAAATGATAGTAATATAATGAAAAAATGTTTAAAGCAAATACAATTTTTGTTACGCTTACCTATCTATTTATTTCAAAATGTCCCCTAGTTTTCACTTTATTAAGCATTTGTGTTCCGGGTCAACTTAGCAGCAGGGCATTACTAGAATGTAGAAATTATAATACCGTGAAGTTAATTAAACTAGTACAAACAACCTCCGGATAAAAATAGTCTGTATATTATTATTAAACTTTCTTTTTGCATTTTTATTCTGGAAACCTTTGTTCACTCGTGGCCTTTTTGGCCTATTAATATTTCTATGCCTAATTGGCAATACGATTATGACTTGTAAACAAAATATGATCAGTCGTGCCTCTCAGCTCTTGCTTGCCAAGCATACCTGTACAGGGATTAAAAAATTCAAAATCAATCGCAGTGAAATCACACTCACACAACAACTGGATCAGATCTTATTTAAGCCTACAAAATTCCCAAAATGATATAGGCTTGTAACGCACCATGCAATAAAAACCAATAAGCGACTTATGATCATACCGCCACATCAGCGCAAGTACAATTGTATCCCGATAAACACCAGCACCTTCAAATATGGCAACTTTCTTTTTTCAGTTTCGATGCTGTTGAACCATATACCTTAATCGGCTCAGATATTCTTAAATGTATTACTTTAAATTTGAAAAAACAAACATTTGTTTAGCATTAACATGTATATGATACTAGTCAAGTTTGACTTGAACCCTTCTCATAAGCAACTGGATCAACCAAACGAGTTTACGTCAAAAACATAGAGATATAAATAATATTCAAAAATATAACAGAGTCAAGAGTTGGTATCAAAAATGTTGTATCGAGTTAATTGATGAAATAGTCACGGGAGAGCTCTCTATAATTGGGGATCGCCTCTTCAGCCGTAACAGTTTTGTTTCTATATATTTCAGTTAAACAATAGAAAATATATCGAATGCTGTATTTCCACGGCCGTGTACGTTTAACAATAGCTAGTTTATTTGGAGATATTTGCAGCAGCAAATTATTTGAAAGTTCAATGGGATTGTATATTTTATTTTCATAATAAAACACTGTTTGCTTTCACTACTATATTAAATTAATTATTATTTGACTACAACTCATATCAAATTAGGAAACACCTATGTATACATATTATAGAAGATTTTCCAAAAAGTTAGGAAACCCGAATTTTGTAAGTAATTTTGTGGCAACCGAAGGCATATTCATTTTCATTTCTTTAATTTCATTTGGCACTCGGGTACTTGTTACATAGGTGACAAACCTATCTCCAACGTATCATTTATCTGATTCCGGGCAACGTTTTTTTATTACAAAATAAAAAAAAACACATTTTGAGTTTCCGGTTCCTTTAGTTTTTATTGCAACAGCTGACGGGGAATTTAAATTTAGACTTTTCGTAAAAATCTTGTTTCATTACATAATATTAATGAAATAATAGTGAAATCAATGAAAAAGGACAAACAAATTCAAAAATACTTGAGATGTTCGAAACAAAATTCCAACTGCATATGTATTTCAATTTTGTACAGAACCAATTATTTCGTTTTTAGGTACGATGTCATTTACAGGGTATATAGCAGTCGAACATAATATTATGGAGTTTATTTTTTATTCGAAGTATATTAAAATGGCGCTCCATTCAGGTTAATGTTATTGCGATAATTTTTAAATTATTCGTCCACATTACTTATCGTTAATGACAAAATCAATCAACATTAAAAAATATGTTAATATAATTATCAGTTATTATATCTTCATACAAACGGGCGGTAACGCGGTTACTCGTATGCGTCTCCAGTTTGGTATGCACTTGGTTCATACGTGGTACACAACATTCGCATATTACGACGGAATTTGAAAAATTCTACCCCTAGAAGGGGTTGAAAGTTTGTATTGAAGGCCGTCATTTTTTAAGTTAGAAACATGAAATTTTATTTTTGAGCTACTCATTATAAATGGGTATACTCGTATACATATTTAAGTGTTTCTGGAATTTTTAAGGGGGTGAAATAGAGGTTTAAAGTATGTATGAAAGTCCTTATTCATGGGCTATGTCTAACCTGCCACGCGTGCAAAGCCGCGGATGACAGCTAGTTCAATATTTATTTGCTCAAATCGATTTAAACTCAAGAACAGATAATACGGCACCAGTGTTTCTGGGACACAATCGTCTGCGACCGACGTGAACTCTCGACGTTGCAGATCAATTACCTTCCCAGCATTGTGGACAATGATTGGGGCTCCTTGCGCTGTCGAGTGCCAGATCTTCTATTGTTGGTTACGTCACAATGGTTTGGAAATGTTGTTAATATAAGCATTTTACACTTTGTTGAGTTATTATCTGTAAACTGTCACTTAAGTGCTCACGACTATACGAGAAAACTTTATTGTGCGTCAGGTAATCGCTACAATACTATATATATAAAATCATTTTATCATTTTATACATAAAATCACAGATATAAAAGCATCGCACTATGTTACATAGATGGCTCGTGAAAGAATACAATTGGTTGTGTACTGACATTTATATTTATAAAATTGTATTTATACTAAGTAGTTGTCATCCACGGCTTTACTGAAATGCATTTTTTATATTTAAACAATTCCCGAGTTAAGAAAAAATCAATTGAGACTCAACGGAATCGTTGAATCTGATTTCGGGACAGACTAACAAAGAATAGATGTGTAACATATTTAAGGAGTATCTCTAAGTATCTTCACGCCTATATCCCCGAAGCGGTTGGCTGAGGCACAACCAGGGCATCCACGACCAGCCAAAGACACTAAGTCCCACAATGTGATAGGTGGCAATCCTATCGCCAACCCGGCACTTATCCAGTCAAGAGCAACATTTCTTTTTAATTAGAAAATTTAAACTACCACATTTAGGAATATAAATTAAATTAGATATTGCATATTTCTACCAAAATTGATAAAGGTAAGGTACCTTTACCAAAATATAATCTACTAGCTGCCTATTCCGGCTTCGCTCGGATGTTAATTTATTTGATTATAAATTGAGATGTAAGCTATCGTATCTTTCAAGTTGGATCAAACTGCACATGGTGTGCAAATTTGATTTAAATCGGTTAAGTAGTTTAGAAGTCCATCGCGGACAAACAAAGTGACACGTAATTTATAATATATTAAGATTAATAGATTTTATTTATTACAAGTACAAAGTACAGTTACAAGTACATTTTTATCAATGCATACTTTTCTGGTAATGTGTAATCCGTGAAACAGCGATTATATATATTATACCCTGTCTTTCCACTCTGACCAACTAAACTAACCAACTGGTTGTGCAAAATGGAACTCGGTGAAAGAGTAATTGCAATCTAACCAGCTGGTTGATCCTATATTTTGTTTTTGGAAAAAATGTTCTAGTCGGACCAACTCGCTGTGCAGATTGGAACTCGGTGAAGGAATAATTCTGTTTTTTTTATGATATTGGAAGGGAAACAAGCAGACGAATTTCCTGATGGTAAGAAATTCACGCCGCTTAGAGACACCAAAGGTGGTTATGATGCGATGTCAACCTGAGGCGGGGATGTTAGGCCTCGAGCTAGGCTTAGATAGGCTTAGATAAGGTTGAAAATGCCGATGCAGAGTGATCTGTCAAACGTGCCACATGTCCAAAGTCAGTTTTAACCATAATTTAGGATATGTTATAACACGATTTCATCAACTTCGTTGGTATCTACGCAACAGAATCTTAGAAGTGTTTTTCACCCACTATGCTGACCTAACAAGCAAACCAGTAACTAAAAACTAAATATTGTACGTTAAAAAATAAAGTTAATTTTTATTTTTAAAGTAAGTCTCACAATGTGATAGGTGGCAAGCCTATCGCCCACCAACCCACACAACATTTTTTTATGAGAAAATTGGAACAACCCAATTTTCTTTTGTTGCCCGACCCGTGATTCAAACCCAGGACCTCATGCAGTCAAGTCCAACAACTGAATCGCTAGACCACAGAGGCGATAAATAAAATAATATTAGCGATGAAATAATATCAGCTTGCCGTTTTATTAAAATTAATTGCAATTTGCATAATATCTAATATCTAATTTGGTGTCTAAGTTCAAAGACTTATTTGCGTTTATGTTATCTAAAAATTATCATTAATTAAAAACTAAAACTTTTGCCGGCTTGTTCAACGTCGAAAAGGGATTAGCTCAAACCTCAACAATAGCGCACCAGTGTTCTCAACAGATAATCGTTTGCCGTCACCTCGAAGGTGGACGCCGAAGATCAATTACCTCCTCGCCATTTTAACAATGGTTGTGGTTCCTTACGCTGTCGAAGACCGATTCTTATATTGTTAGTTACGTCAAAGGGTTCGAAAATAAAGATTCGAAGTTCGAAAAAATACGAAATTGCTCACTAAATCAGTATAACAGAAAATCTAAGGAACTCTTATTACTAATATTTCAAACTAGCTGCTACCTGCGGCTTCGCCCGCGTTTTCACAGAAACCCGGTGTGCGATCGGGATTAAAAATAGCCTATATGTTAATCCAGGTCACAATCTATCTGTCTTCCAAATTTCAGACAAATCCGTTCAGCCATTCGAGCGTGAAAGAGTAACAAACATCCATACATACATACTTACAAACTTTCGCATTTATAATATTAATAGGATGAGAATGCATGTATGTTTGTTTCAATTTAATTTGATGTAAGAATCGGTTAAAAGGTTATTTTTTTTTCTATCACAAATTAATGCATGACAAAACAAAAACTGTAATTTGATCAAACAAAACCATATTCTCAGTCTGATTTCTGTCTACTAACAAAACATATTCAATACAATACACATTAGAAGATTAAATTCTATAACTAGAATCCTCTATTGTATTTGGACAATAGAACTTCCGGAACCGAATATTAATATAGAAAATCAAACGAAGCGCCGATCGAGGGCTTGCTCTGTAACATTCTCGTTGACCGATGAAGGATGTCCGTTATTTACACACGTCGCCAAACTAGACTACACTCACAGCTTCATTCCGCCGTATTAAATTATTTTATTTTCCCTTCAATCGCAGACATTTGCGCTTTTACAACTTCTACTTAGTTAGACTTTGATTATACTTGAAGTTAGTTTCTGCTAGTAAGCACTTAATTGAAACTATTAGTGATAAATATTAAATTAATTTCTTAACAATATATAAATATTAAGTTTTAATGTTTAAAGTAGAAGATAAAACATTAAAAATGTTTTGTTTTGTATGTATTATGTTACGGCAAACACTATGTATCATGTTCCGGAAATCACCATCTTTCACGTGTCGACAATCACCGTGTATCACGTTACGGCAAACACCATGTATCATGTTCCGGAAATTACCGTGTTTCACGTGTCGACAATCACCATGTATCACGTTACGGACACCACCATGTACATGTTACGGCAATCACCATGTATCATGTTGCGACGACCACCAAGTATCATTTTATTGCAAGCACTATGTATTATGTAACGGCGATCGCCCTGTATCATGTTACGGCAAGCACCAAGTATCATGTTACGAGGTAACAGCAATTGTCAAAAGAGTTTAAAAAAATCCTGCGCCAGATTTATCTGAAGAGCACTTTAGTAATATATGTCTAATTGAAATTTAGAGAAAACTTAGAATTGAATATTTGCTAAAAATAATGGAACTAGAGAAGAGTAATATTCTATTTGAATGGTATGATCCCAGAGTCTCCGTGCCGGTGAATTCATTTTCCGTTCTCGAGTTGTTGGCGCCGAGTGAAGCGATAGCTAGGATTCAATTTCTTATTGATATCGAGATTGTGACCTAACTGCTTAAGATTTTAAAATATGGTTAAACTTATAACCATATTTTAAAATCTTAAGCAGTTAGGTTAGGTTAGGTAGTTAATGTCCTACGCGGCTCGAAAGCTAAGTCATTATCGTAGTTTACTTAACCTACAAGTAGTACATGTTCTTGGTCTGTTAGCGGCTGTGGTTCACGAGGCTGCTTTAATGATTTATACGGTTGCGCCAAAGTTTTTCTAAAATTTGAACTCCAATAATTAGAACCCGGAAAACCTTCTTCCTAAAATTTTCATCATAACAATAACAATTCCTAGCTATTCTATTTTTTAATGTATATAGCTTAAAATCATTAAAATTCATGATGTCAATTAGCATCTGTTACTCTAATAATTGTTTTCCTTAATTTTTTCAACACAACTGTCATTTACACTATAATCTAAAGTGCCACACACTGCTAGGTAGCTCGTAAGAAGCGAATGCTGCTTAAAATGTATGTCATCACTAACAAGACTACTGGTGGTAAAGTACCTATTCCTGCCGTCATAATGTCTGTGTTATGTTCCGGTCTGAAGGGTAGGGTAGCTGGCAGACTTGCACAATAGGCCTAACATCCCGGCCACAGGACAGTGATGCACCTGTAACGTCTGTGAAGTATGATGTCTATAGGTTTCGGTTACCTTTTACCATTTCAATAAAATTATTTAATTTGCAACAAAAAATAGCCGCTTTCAATAGCTTTGTACATAGATTGACATCTTTGCCTTTGTAAAGAGAGTTACAAAAAAGAACTTAACATCATTGTACAGCTGGCAGTTGCTAATGGTTAAAGTAGAGATTTAATTGAAAATCTAATTAAAAAGAAAATATAGAAAAATATTTCACGACTAATTTATACAGTGCCATTTTAAAAAGATGCTAAGTTCAAATCTAGTTCGACTTACGTAGGATGAGCTTCTGAAAAAGTTCAGCGACATTTAAAACGTAATAATATCAATGTTGCATTTAGAACTCAAAATTCATTAAGAAACATATTATGCAACGGTAAAGATAAATTGACAAAAAATGTAAATCAGGAATCTATAAACTACATTGTTCTGAATGCAACAGTGTATACGTTGGTGAAACTGGTCGTAGTTTTGAGTCTCGTTACAAGGAACACATATCGGCTGTCAAAAACATTCGTCCAGATAAATCGTATTTTGCAAAACATCTTATAGACACTGGGCATAAGTTGGCAACAGATCATACTTTCGAATTAGTCCATACTTGTAATTAAGGGGTAAAATTAAATATACTAGAACAACTGAAAAATATTAAATGTATTAAAGAAGACTCAATTACACTGTTAAACCAACAAACAAATTTGACTAATTCACCCCTGCTACACATGTTTAACAACAACGGTGCTACCCCCACCACTTGTACTCATGTACACACCCGCACGCGAACTCGCGAAACCCTATAAATAGAGCGAGTTGCATGCGCGGGCGCCAGTATCTGCTCGACCTTTGTGGAGTGCAGTCCAATTCTCCTGATGATGCTTCGGTTACGAAGCGAAACGTACATTGAGTTTTTAGTAGTGTGTGTATTGTTGGTGCTAATAAAACAGTTTAGTGGTATGTATTGTGTAGAGCTGAATATATTTGGAAGTTTTAGCTTCTGGTAAGTCCTATTCATTCTTAGCGCACTATTTTGCCTGTTTTGTTACGCCATAATACGTATACATTTTTTAACGGAAAATTGCAAATTAAATAATTTTATTTAGATTTCAATTGTTTTTCATGTTTAATATTCAAATTAAGATTTAGAAAATTAAGGATAACAAAACTTTTCCAAGAAACTAAATGTGTTCAACTGTCAGGCATGACGAAGTTTTCCGGATTGCTAGTGTAATAATAAAATATGAGTTACAGAACACAAATATAATTTTAATCGTAAATATTTTGATTCCATTCGTCAGCGGTTCGCTGATTGTCAACACCAAAAATATCCAAGTCTAAATTTCCTTTGTCTAAGAGGAAATTTGATTTGTTCCCGGGAAACTAAATAAGTCCCCAAGAATGGCGGGAACGATGAGAATCGCGAAATAATGCCGCTTATTGTTTTACAGTGAGTCGAGGATTTTGAATTGTCGACTAAAGGTGCGTCCTACATGTTGTTTTATAATTACAGTTTTATTTACTAGCCATCCCGATAAATTTTGTTTACTTAGCATTCGTTACTTCCTTTCCGTCCTGCAGGGAGACGTGAAAATGTATTTGTATGAGTAAAATTACTTCAAATGTTTCACTACATTTTGGATTTCAAGTTACTTGGTCACTTTGTACTGAGTTAATAGTCAGTGTCGTGATTTATTTGGAAGGCAAGTCTACTGGTGAATATGCGGCATATTGAGTGGTTAAGCAGCATTAATATCGTAGGTGTCTTAACATGTCACTGTCTAACTCTAACCTAACTGGTGTCTAACTTCTTGATGGACCTCTTTGCAATCCAGGTGATTGTTTGATATTTTCTTATTAAAAGAATATTGTAAAATGATATTATTTAATGTTACAATATGCGATAAAACAAATCAGTGTCTAAAAATTTCCATGTTTAATTTTTACCACTCGGTATAACTCCATTATATGTATTTTTTTCTATATATGAAAAAAATACTTGCACTGTTTCGATTAATACGATTTTCCGCCTTACGTTTAACAATTAAAATAGCCATCAATAAGTTAACATAACCCTGACGATGCTGTAAAAGCGAAACCAGTTTGCTAATAATGTTTATTTATTTATTTTAATCCTTTATTGCACCAAAACAAATGTACGAAGGCGAACTTAATGCCAAAAAAGCATGTTATCCAAATTTACCCTTGGTAATGGTGACAACAGCACGGATGGGGTAATGCACAAGAATTTGACATAAAAAAACGCATTTTACAACAACACAAAATGATTAGGTACAGTTAATAAAAAACTGTTAAGATTCTAAATTTACTAATGTAATGAAAATAGAGTACAAAAGATATTTCTAATAACAATAAAGATTTTATAACAATGTACACATTATATATAGTAAAAATAAAATAGACTATAGGTAGGGCTAGCACCAAAGTAATTTATATTTAAACACAGAAACATATATAAAATATTTAATTACACAACAAAAATCCATATCAATAAGTATGAGTATCGGAAATCAATATGTTTTAGAACTTTGAGTTTTAAGGAAATATTTATAAACACGTGACTGAAATATGGGGAAAGAGTCTGTCACAGTAAAAGATTCAGAGTAAGATGTAGTGTTATGGACAGGAGTCATTAAAACAGTCTGATTATGTGATCGCTGCGATCGGCCTTGCGATGCTAAAAATACAAAATGCTCTTTTAAGTAAGGAGGAGATTACATATTGCTAAGTACGTTAAAAAGGCAAAAAAAGAAATGCGCATTTCAGCGGAAGCGAAGCTACTTAAGTTAAGATCGGTACTAAAAAATATGATCAAACTTACGCAAACCAAAGATATAACGAATGCACAAGTTAAGTAATCGATCTAGCGTGTTTAGTAGCTTCTCAGTTATATGAGAATAGCATATAGGCATCAACGTAGTCAAGTATTGTGAACAATAATGTGTTTACAAGGCTTATTTTAGCTTTCAGGGAATGAAATTTTTAAGACGTTTTAAAAATTGAACGGAAACGAAAACTTTACGACTAATCTCACTTACGTGTAACGACAATGAAAGTGTATTTGTCATGTATAGACAAAAAAATTTACCGAAGTTTGGTATGGAACCTTCATTTCGTTTAGAATTACTGAAGTGCAATTCAGAAGATCAATATGTGATATTAATCTACTGCGTCCGACAAGCATCACCTGAGTTGTAATAGGATTTAGTATTGGACCAAAATTCAGAGCCTAAGAATATACGGCATCCAAATCTGTATTTACCCTTCTGACCCATCATTGAAGTCTTCAGGATGGACGGATCAGTATTTGCAAATCATCTGCATAGAGATGGTAGGAAAAAAAGATATTAGCGAAGCTACTGCATTAATAAAAAAAGTGAGAAAAGCAATGGAGATAACACTCCACCTTGAGCGATAACTGTTTTTACCTCACACCACTTTGACTATATTTTGTCCGATGCACGATTCTAGATAAGAGTTGGAGCAATTGATAGCAGTCTCTGACAGATTATATGTTCGTCACATGGCTAAGAAAATGTCATGATCTACACAATTGAACGCATTGCTGAAGTCTAGTAGAACCAATATTGTAATCTTTTTTTTCGTCCATTGCTAAACGGATCGTCAGTTATTTTTACGAGAGCTGTCCCAGTACTGGCCGAAAGCCAGATTAATTTATATTAAACAGGTTATTTGTGGATAAAATAAACGAAAATTGTAAGTATACTATGCCTTCTAATACCTTG
This sequence comes from Calephelis virginiensis, assembly GCA_002245475.1. Lineage (NCBI taxonomy): Eukaryota > Metazoa > Arthropoda > Insecta > Lepidoptera > Riodinidae > Calephelis > Calephelis virginiensis. Next base: position 49,564 of record NJDC01000917.1, read on the forward strand.
GATAGAAACGGAAGGATCGATATTGGTCTGAAATGAGTAAGGTCTGTGGGTGGTTCATATTTTTTAAAAGATATGTTAAGTGAAACAATGTAAGTACAGAATTTAAAGTTAAAGTTTATTATTGAAAGTTTGACTTAAAGACATAACCGGCAAAATATCTAAGTATCCCAGCTTTAGGTAAGCAAGTTACCCCATTTTCTTAAATCCCAATTGATGACGCCATTTATGACTATACTATAATATTTTTTGTCCCTATGTACGATTAGATCTTTAAAACTACGCAACGAATTCTGATGGGTTTGTTTAATAGATAAAGTGATTCAAGAAGTTTATGTGCATCGATACATAGTAACTAGAGATGGTCTGCTAGTAATATATCAACTATCTAGCGATATTCTCGACAGTTGAAGGTATGTATTTGGGAGCAAATTTCCATGTAAAAGAATGTCGCTTGTAAAGTTCCTTAGCATGAACATATCTTTAGGGATGTTGCTGGATCCTTTTGTGGGCGCCAATCTGTTTCACGTTTATTTTTATTCCTTTGTGTTGTCAATTCTTCAAAGAGTAAATTCTTTGTAGCCGTAAATCCAATGACAATGTAGTTAGCGGATTACGAGAAAGTCATTTGCACAGTATAAATATAATAATCAAATTAACATAATAACGTATGCTTAATTTACTGTTACATTAATATAATAACAATATTTACTTAACATCAATGATAAATGATTGCAATCTTATGGTCAAAGGTTTAATAATCGATTAATCAATAGTGTATGATTGAAATTCAATTTACGAATTTTATAACACCTTAAACATTCAGCATTCCGCAATGGACAAGCAACGCTGGACACCAGTATTAGACACATGAAGCTATATTAGTATTAGAGATTCAACTCCTAACAAAGAGCTTATATCTTATCCAAAAATATTCCTGCCTCTCTTTGAATTACCGGATTCTCATTCTAAGAATCTCGTGATGTCATCAATAAAGTCAAAATGAAAGAGAAGCCAGAAGGCAATCAAGCAGACGTATTTCTTGATGCTAAGGAATTCACGCCGCCCAGAGATATCATAGTTGGTAATGGTGTGTTGCCAACCTTAGTCCGAGATGTAGACCTCGAGCAAACGTAATTTTATCAGCTACCTACCTGAGTGTTCATTCAGTAGTAATAACCCAGGCATCAATATTCAGCTTTCCAATAGGTACAACGCTCTCTCATCAAGCTGAGAAAATAATATTGTTAAAATTAAAATATTAGGTCTTTACGTATTATGAAATTCGCATTTCGTATGGCAGGAATGAAAATTAGAATAATGTTTAATATTATATATTTATTTACTCAAAGCATGAACAATGGTTATCTATGCACTTTTACCACGTCATAAGTTTAATCAAATCAAATGAGTTTATTCGATGTAGGTACACAATATATTTTTATCGACGTCATAAATTCAAAACTTAGTCATAATTAATATCAACGAATACATAGGTACTTTAAGTAAGTTACTCAACTCGTTCCGAATTTTTTTTTTACAATGTTGACGCACTTCAAAGTTTTTAATACGACGGGTTGTTAATTCTGCTACAGACTAAAAAAATTGGTTTGGATACACGAAGTTGACTTGAACAAACTTGAATTAAGAATGGAGCGCGGCAGACGAAGGCAAAATAAGTCCGTGACGGTTGAGGGTGCAGCCACAATATAGCCGAATCGGTTGAGCGGTTACATATTCATACGATTTTGGAGTGGTTCGTCTCGATCCGTGCTAGCATCCTACAGTCTACACGCATACGTCTAGTCGCACGCACACTAACATCGTGCCGAAGTCTGCCGAACTAAAATGACGTTAGACGACGTGTTAGGTTTATTTTTGTTGGGGGGCTAGTTGGAGACCCAAGTCGACAATTAAGAATTTAAGGCTATTGTCGAAGCAACCATTGCAAATTACATCCAAGTAAGTTGCAGCTATTTTGATCAAATCGAAACAATTTAGTGAAAATATAAATCTTGAAGTAAGTTGAAATATTTGTACTAAATATTATGCAAAACTTATGAACTATTAACATTTACGATACAATTTGTATAGTATTAACCTTTCAAACAAAAAATTATCTTAAAATTAACAATTTTCAGTGAACCAAACCTGTAACGTAGCCAAGAATCATCTCGATCACAACACCTTTCAAACAAAAATCGCATCGTAGTTAGTCCATTTGTTCAAAACTTATGATGCCAGACAGACACACTTACATGCATCTAACTTACGACACCCCTTTTTTAGATGAACTTTAGATAACCTGCAAAGATTACAAAACATAATACCATATCTCTTACATCGTCACTTTTACATCAGCCATTTCCCAATTCCTTCATCAAGTCCTCATTCTCAAAAAAAATAGCAGATTTAGTTAAGATAAATCTGACGAATCCAAACTCGATGAGTTTACCAGTACTACTTTAAAGGGTTACGTCTCCTATCTTTGAACAACATCATCAGACCAGCTTAGTTGTTTCAGCATTCGTTAGTGTTTTGAGGTCGCAAGGTCGCACATTTGTATAAAAGTGAAATAAATACCCATAACGCGACTAATATCCATTGTGCTGATGACCTTAAAGTTTGAAACCCTGAACAGATTACGTATAGCAAAGAACCATCGCAATGTAGTCAGTTTTAAACAAAAAAAACGGATGAAAATACTACTTGCACACACAAAAAACACACACACATACACTTACACATAGACATGTCAAACTGATAACACCTCTCGTCTTTTATCGACGGTTGTAAATGTTATAGCTATAATTTTTGCATTTAATATTCCTTGTTCTTAAATAATTTTAAGCAACATATAATTATCTTTACGCGCCATTTAAACCGATTAAACATCTCCATCGCTTCGTACTTACCCTTTGTGAGGGTGGAGGGTCAGTCACGTGATAAACGGCGTTATGGGGAAACAGGGGTTTTTCTTTTAATCACTTTAGAGAGACTTCGGATACCCTCTAATGGGAAGTTTGATTGATTTCTTAATATACATCGACGATGGATGCAAAATAAAAACGAAATGAATAAATAATATATTGAAGATATTATGTTGATTCATTCTGGCTATCGTCTTAACAAAATATGTATAATTTTGGTTAACGCTTACTACAGATTGTTATCTACCAGATTTTGTCAACTTGCAGAAGCAATCAGAATATAACATAGCGTATATTTAAATTAACTCTTTCAACTACCTACATCCTACGTTTCATTTCGAAATTTAGCAACGAAAACATAAAATAAAAAAAGACAAAATTTGGTATATTGGCAACTGGAATAGAATAGCGTTAAGTTCACTAGTCGTCGCGACTACCGACATATTATCTGTTTTAATAAACAAAATATCGATAGTATGAAAATGTCAGTTCAATAATGCTACAACTGTTTTAAATATCGAACAAATTAATTGAGCTTTAAAAATTAACCTGTACTAAAAATGATATAGAAATTCTTGGGAACATGTTTTTCCTAGTTTGTGTTTTGAATATTGTATTTTTTTTGGTTTCGTTTATACGAAAATGTGACCCAAATAAATATTTGATAAAACGTTTTGAAAATTATAGTCAGTAAAAAAACAAAATGTTGGAAAAAGCTTCCAAGTCTCTGATACAATTAAGCTAATCCATTAAAGGTCTCTGTCGTTTGCACTTCTGTTGAAAAACATGTAATTTTCCACTTTGGAAAGTTATTTCTCAGTAAATGCTTGAAATAAACTTCACGTGGAAAGTTCATTTTTAAATAAATTTTAAACTTCTTTCAGTGTTTAATCGTGACAGCAAATCTAGTCACAGATATAAAATAATATTAATACGTAGACTAGATACAACAAAAATCTATAATTTTTGAGGTATTTACTCATTAATAAATTTAACCACTTTTTTGGCCCGTAAACAGCCCTGAATCCTAGTATTGTCGAAAGCGTCTTAAGCAGGTATGGTAATAGGAACTTGTGTTTTTTAGATTCTGTCTATAAACTAAAATTTCGCTCATGTTATAACTCCGACTAAGACTGGCATTTGTGTGATAAAGACATGTGTCTCTATTTCTATGTCTGATAATATTATTATTTTTTATTAATAGAGCTTTATATCAATATATTTTCAGTACAAACATATCTTTGGCTACGCACATAAACAAAAGCCCATAATTTGATTATTTTAGTTTAATTTATTAAAACTTACTGCTAATGTTATATCAGATTCATTAAATGGTTTGTAGGTAATCTTTTACAAAGGGAACAGTATTTTTTTAATACACCCAAATCATCATCCTGGCCATGATATCGGCACTATCGCCTTCCTTATCTTTCTCATACACTTTGACCGGACTTAAATGTCCTCCCAATTTGGAGTTATTAATTTTATTTCCAAAGAGTATATTAAGCTAATGTCCTCCTTCACAGCTAACGTTTTCTGTTCTTCCTATAGTAGTTTATTCTTTACACTTTTGTAAGTGTAAAAATAAAATATTGTTATCAAAATCTGTAAAAACTAGCTGTTTCTAACCGTGGTTACGATAGCGTAAAATAATTCTTTTTACAGAATATTTGTGTCAGTTGGTATTAGCAGCAGCCAAAGGTAAATAACGTTTTTGCGGAATGGGTTACAATATTCTTTACCTTGCTGATTGCTCGAAAGTATACAATTCAATCATATCCGCATACTGCGTTGAAAACCATGTACCAGATGGGGCCACCTGGAATCCGTAAACTATATTTTGGCAAAAGAACAATCAAAACCTTTTGCTTATTGGACATGTAACCGTGTGATAAACTAAACCTAACTTTTGAAAAAAATATCTTAAAATTGTGACGTGGTGATGACATTGGTGTCGGGTTCACTGCTTAAAATATTGTATTTACTGCTTAATATATTATTATAAACTTTTATCCGTTTGAACTACACATTACCCGTGTTTTAAAATCCATGTGTATATGTTTGGTCCCATGTGGAGTTGTAGAAACCAAACGCGTTAATCCGTTTTGCGTTAACTCGTCTCAATTTACGAAAGCGTCACTGTAGACATTAAAATCATCAAGACTTACTACCGTGACAACCAGATGCCATATACTTGAATTACAAATAAATAACGACGCACTACGTGACACGGGGTAACGTTGATTATGTTTTAGAATATGATTCCTTGGTTTCTTTCACCACTTTTATTTTAAATACTCATTTAAAATACACTAGCAGCCCACCCCAGCACCCCACGGGTTGTACAAACTTTTACGTTATAATACATATTATAAACCTTTCCCTTGAATCACTTTGCCTATTTAAAAAACTGCTTCAAATTCCGTTGTGTAGTTTCAAAAGTCTAAGCATACATAGGTACTGACAGCGGAAAGTGTTTTTTGTTTTTGGACGAACCATAGGCGTATTAGATTGAGATTGAGAATAATGAGATCGAAAGAAATGTCGGCGTGAAAATGAGAACGGGAATGCTACATGGGTTTGTTCATGTGAAATGACAGACATACAAACAAAATGTGAATGGTAAAAGGTAGCCGGGGATTTACCTAGACGAGGTTAACGTTCTGCGACAAACTCGCTCGGAAACTTATTATCCGAGGGAAATCAAGAGTTTCCCAAACTGGTGTATTTAAATGAGAAAAATAATATAGTGGAAGCTTTACAGGTCTGTAAAAATCGCGACACTTGTTACTAGATACTCTCTGCCTTCCCAATAAAGGACTTGGAGTGAATGTATGTACTTACGTATGTAAGTTTTCTGTTTAATTGATTATTACAGAAAAAAATGGGACCGACATCAAGTTCAATTTATTTTGCTCAGTAGGATATACAATCTTTGGACAAAGCATGAGTAGGTGAAGGACCGGGTAGGTGTGGGGCAGTGAGGGTTGGCGTCGATCTTGCTTTTAGTATTTTTTAATTTTGCTATACGTTATCATATACTGAATAAAGTTGTTTAGTATTAAGAGCATTAAATTGAAGATTGTGCATTAAATGCTTAAAGGAAGTTAATTCCTCAATTTGGCAAAGTTTTTATTTAAGTATCAAATGACTTCACAGCTACCAAACTATAAGTAACACGTTGCTGAAAGTTAGAAACAGTATAATAAGTTATCTACAAAATATAAGCTTACGTACAAAATCACAAATCTAAAAGAACAATCACAATATAAGAACAGTCCCAACATAAATTCTTTCGTTATGATTCATAGGGTTTGGGCAACGCTTTCCATGAAAGGTCTCTTTGTGCTTGATTTTTAATATCTTCATATTTCAACCAATATACACAAAGCCGTAACTAAAACATATACATTCTTCGGGAACAGCTCTTAGTGTAGTCAAGTCAAGTAGTTTTGAGTTTATTGCGAGTACACAAACTTGACCAATGGAAGGGAGTTTGTTTTATAATATCAATAATATAATATATAAAACAAAGACGGGTTTGTTACAACACATATACCTCGAAATCTGCTGGACCAATTTTCAAGGTTTTTGATTCGTTCGATTTGTTTTCGCCCCGAATAGCAGAATACACTTTAAAGACAATGAAAAATAATAATAGTGTAATAATAATTATGAAAGATGAGTCATCTATATATATAGAAGAAAGTCATGATAGTTAAACCGATTAGGCTGAAAATTGATGGAGAGGTAGTTTAGAACCGGGAAAAGGACGTGGGGTGCATTTTATCCCTTACAACAGCGAGGAAACTAGAAAAAACGGCATTTTAATTTTTCCCATACAAACTGAATGGCCGGAACGAAGTTCGCCGGAACAGCTAGTTTAGTGATAACGAAGTCAAAAAACTGTAACAAAAAAGTGTTGAATAAACATTTTAATTATAAAAAGAAAAAAGCAAATTGCACAAAATACATGAATTAAAATTAGTGCATTGAAAAGTTACATTTGGGATTGCGTTTTTTAGAAGTTTATTTATAGTTCAACGATAAAAAGTTGCTGGCCCAAAATTGTAGAGAATTTAATTTGCAACAAAAAATGTTAACAATTTTTTTTTGCTAAATAAATAGTTTAAGAGATATATCATAAGAATTTTAACCCTTATTTTTAAGATTGCGGCCGGAGGACAAGGGTGGCGACCCCACAAACTTGGTTTCAGCTTTACACATCAAAAAAATAAAATTGCGTCTTCTAAGAAACGCAAGGTTAGGCCTAAAAAATGTAACATTTCAATGGACTAAATGAAACTCAAAAGAATAAGACAAACTCTACAGTTAATAATGTTAATATAGTTTTATAGGTAATCAATACACTCACACAAAATCACACTTTATCCGCAAAGTAGTAGGCTGTCATCCGGGACCCATGCTTCCTAAGAAACCTTGTTATATTTAAACGGGGGACCCGTTTAAATACTGTTAATATTCTACTTTGCAAAAAATGTGTATGGGTTTTCATATATTAATTTTTTTTTTGATTTTCTTTTATTCTTCTATTTTTTTTATTTTAGGAAGTTTTATGTAGTGGGTTTTTGGGTTTTTTATAATTAATTTCTATCAATTTTCCATCTACTTTTTAAATATGTTTAATGTTCAGAAAACCCTTTTTTTAAAATAAAGATTCTGTCGAAAAACTTAACCAAGTTATTTTCATTATGTATTACTACATTTTGTTACGTCATTGGAAAAAATATGTTAAACTTCTGACACCTCATGCATATAAATTGCTTCTTCTCGCGAACAAAGCTAAAACCTGCTATGTTATGGTACAGAATGTGTACTCTTGTAACTTTCTTTTGTTCAAACTGCGTGGATATACCTACTTTTATATGTTTTCAGTTTTTGACTAAATCCCATTTTTCGGTTTTACATTTGCGAGTTTATAATAAAAATAGTCATGTTTATAAACGCAGGAGTTTTTATTTCATTGTTATTATGCCCAAGTAAATAAAATACGAACATTGTTTGCAGGTTACCAAAAATATTAATATTTTCTTTTTTATCTGAGTAATTGGCGATGGATGGATTTCTTGATGACGAAAAAGTAAGAACAAGCGTAAAGAATACGCGATGCTCAGTAACAAATGAAGCGTAAATTCAAATAAAATTGTTTAATTTGCAATTTCAGGGTAGATAGGAATTGTGATTGTTAGGATAAAAAAAATTAAGAAGAACGTTTTCGAAGTCCCAATTATTAGAGTTGAAATTTTAGGCAAACTTAGATGCACCCCGAGTACGTACCCCTAGCATTATTGCAAATTAAAGTTTTTATTCAGAATTACTGTCAGTGTCTTTCTTCTTAAGTCTTTATCAGTGTCGATAGTAAATCATGAATTTCAACGTAAGTACTTGTAATGAGACATCATTAATAGTAGGAGAGCCCAAAGGGGGATTTTTCATTAACTAAGGCGCGTCAAATTAAGATATAGTCTTCAAAATTATAACTATGTCAGATTAAAGTAAGGCTTATTGCATGCGAATAAGTACAAATTTAAATTTTCTGATAATTTTAAAAAGACGTACGGGAGTAGGAGGGTCAGAAACCTTTAAAAACCAAAACGTCTGTACTCAGTATCTTCTGGACGAAGTTTATGATTGACATATTTCCGCCATCGTAGAGCAAGTACACTGTTAAGATGTTTAAAAATATTTATAAACAAATTTAAATATGTGTTTTAATTTGTTTCTCAAACTGTAGAAAAGTATATGAATTATTCAAAAAAGTGAATAGACAGTACGATTCACCGAGTGCCAACGATAAAAAGTATAGATGTTTAAAATGTTCCTAGTTTTAAATGCACAAAAACCAAATGCCGTAGTATTTAGTCAGAGGCTGCGCTCGATGTTTTACAAAACAGTGCATGACATAGTCTCCGCGACGTAATCCGGCGTCAGTCCGGCGATCACCTGCGTCCGTCACTGTCAGCCACTAGACTGATAAATCTGCAAACTCTGAGCCCGCGCCGCCGACAGCTTTCCTGTCAGTCAGAATGCATCAGTCAATCTGGTACCTGTGATACAATATACCATAGCACATTTGGAAAAATATTTAAATATAATTTGTAAACTATAACTTTTTGGTACAAAGTAGCGAATTATCAGACAGTTCTCCTGATGAAAAGGAATTTCCCATAGATACCATAGACATTACTGGTGTACCACCAATACATGGCCGGAATCTTAAACCATATTATATGCGAGTCTACGAATTTAGATATTTCAATTTTAACACTATTCTATGCTCTGTAAATTTCTCTATATTTTGAACAAAGAATAATACAATGTAGGTCAAAAATAAAATATAAAATTTTTGAATTTTTTCGTTACAAACAAATCGCGAAAACTCCAATACCCATCTTTTTATGATGAAATCTATTCTCAGTAGCTCATCAGCTGAGCATCGTCAGCTAGATACTAAAATTGTGGGCTCAATTCTTGTATGAGGTCAAATGTTCTTCAACAGACGGAGGTAGGCATTTGTGTGATGAACATTTAGATTTGTGCATTTCCGGGTCTTGGTGCTTATAAAGTTTATTCTGGTAAATATTTAAGTATTTCTATGTATTAGAATCATTGACTAACACCCATAACACAACCATATTTTGCTCACTTTGGGATTAGGTTCAATTTTTATTTACTAGTCCAGTAATCTTCATTTATTTATCTTCTTACAGTTTTCTTCTCAGTTCACCAAACTAGTTCAACTGCTGCAACAACTAATACACAATAAGTTGGTTAATTTTCTGAATTTGGACTCTATTCATCGTTTGGTCACAGCGGTGGGTGTTAGGGAACGTTAGTTAGGCTTTCACATACTGTGTCATTTGAAGACTTCCTGCCACAACAGTTACACGGCTTACGCGAAATTAGCAAAATAAAGGCTATAAAAAATCTGCTACATGAAGAGGCTTATTAAACTTGGCCATCTTTAGCGTCTATAGGCGTTCCCTTTGTGGGTTTTTCTGTTAATTTACAAATTTTATTACGTGTAAATATTTATAAAAATAAGGGTTTGATTGCAGATCTACACAAAGTTAGGTAAAGGAATAGTAAAATAAAGAGGAATTTATAGCAAGATGAATACTGTCCCGGTGTGCGCCGGTTAACCGAACACCAGTCCGAAGACGTCCGTCGGAATAATCCGACAGCAACTGCTTCTGACAATTTAGCGCTAGCTTTAGTTCATGTCGGGCCAAAGCAGAAACGGACGCGGATTTCAGGATAAAAATCTTGAACTCGTATGAAATGGGTCAAAACGCTTGTATCATACATCGAAATTTTCAAGTGAATTTCCAAGTTCTCTGATTGGGAGAAAACAGGTGTGGTGTTAGAAAAGTACTACCCCCAGTAATTTAATATACAGTATTAACTTAAGCGTGTTTTTAAATTAAATACCTACATGCGATGATCTTTAAAAGTCTTGAACATAGCTAAAAAGTTGAGAAGTGTCAAGGGACACCCGGATGGCGACAAAATGTTTAGGCGACAGAAATGCTCTGGATTAATTGCTCCTCATACCAATCTTTTAAGTTATATATGTAAAAAAGACAAGCACGCTGAGTTTCTTTCGCCGGATCTTCTCAATGAGTAGGTGCGTTCCAATTCGGTGGTAATTTTTAGACTTACATAGACGCGTCACAAGAATCTTTTTTCACATCCAAGTGAAATTAATATATTCTATTCTGTAATTATGACGATGGTGCACTGGTGGTAGAGCCGTGTCATGTTCCGCCCTGGATGGTTGGGTAGCTGGTACATTTGCACAATAGGCCTAACATCCATAATACAGCGAGTTATTCAGCTCTCTTGCGGGAATCCAGCTAGGTATCGGGTTGAAAAGCAACCACTACATACAAAATTGATACTACAATATAACACATTCATAATATTAGTATGAATACACAACAAACATCCACGACAATATGCAATTGAATGACTATGATTTGATTTAAAAGGCACACAATAGCTGCATCATGTTTCTACACCAATAGTGATTATGTTAACATGGTGCAGGCATTTAAGCATCTAATGAGAGTAGGTTTACAGGTTACCTGGTTGAAAAAGGACAATAGCGAGAATTGACGTAACGGGGACTGGATTAGGTTATGTGGTGGCATCAATATGGGCAAGTTAAAAAAAGGCAATCGTTAAAATAGAAAACGCGATTGCTTTAACCTTAGATCCTCCCAACTAGATATCACCTGTGACACCTACCCCAAACTTCTAACTACAGATATATAAACTTTGAATTGCAGTATTAGAGTTCAAATTCCGTAAAGCTCGCTGCCAAGTGCGTTATTACGCTTATTAACTCAAATGCTACCTCTGTTGAGGTCATCATTTATTCTTAAATACGCACAAAAATGTTTAAACTATTTCTGCCTTAGAATAGATATCAAATAAGTAAATGTGTTTTGACAAGAAAAGGGCGAAAGTCCCTTCGATCATGAATTACTATTAGAGTTGGTAGAATCTCGTAGTGATATGTCAAGATAGATGTTATTGTCTTACCTATTCTGCAATCTAGCGTACAATGGCGTAGCAATTAATAGAGGTAGGTCATTGTATTTCTTACCACTAGAAAGTCCATCTGCTTATTTCCCATCTTATCATAAGCTACTTCTATCTAAGTCACTGAAGTCTGTTCAGGGAGGTTTTTTCGTGGGACAGCTACATAAAGAAGCTTCATAAGAAGAAAGACAACAACTTCAATGTCAGCTAACTCTTCTACTTTTAATGACTATTTGTGTTGAATTTTTAAAATCTAGTCTAAACAATAAAAGTAAAAAAATTAACACAACGTTTTCATGCAAAAACCAGACATATGGCTGGCGGCGATAGTTTTGAAATAGCTCACAATTGAAACGACAAAAATAGGATTTTAAGAGTACCTATGCAAAGTCAATAACAACATCGGGCTTTTCTTTATAAACCAAGCTATTTTTATTGCTATTTTTTCGCTGCCGAGAACGTTTGTTTTTCGGTTTCCCATAATACCTCCTATACACGTTGGTCGAGTAATTCGGACTAGAGACTTAGCGTGAGATGAGAAAATACGTCAATAAAGTTGTAGGCTTAGGAGAAGAGAGGTGGACACAAATAAGGCAGCGTGACACGTCGGAGACTTTTCAACTCTTTGTATCCACCTCGGTGTCTGGTGATATTTAAAGAACAAGTTTTAACAGAAACGGTATTAGTTTTATTGAACTGTTACATTCCAGTTCAATAATTAGTGCCATCTGTTTTATAAAGTGAACTTCAATTTGTACTTTAAATAGTAACAGAAATCTTTAGTTTCGTTGTCTTGGGTTCGGTCCTAAAACGTATTGTTTCGATTTATTAATAAAAATTCACTTCGTCTGGGATTGTACGTGTACCCGGTTGATGCTAGGCTTGGAACCTATCACAATGTGCTTAATGTCTTTGGCTAGTCGTCGAGGCCCTGGTTGTACCTCTGCCTACTTGTTTTTGCATAAGAGAATTAGCATGGTAACGTCAGTAAATTATCTTTATGTATACGAAATTTTATTCGCAAAACATTGTTGAGAAGGGTAATCTCAATTACGATACACAAATCCCAAATTAGTTATGAAATTTCGACCCAAGAAACCTTATATTATGGTATATTAACAAAATACTTAAGCGTATTATGTGGAGGGTGAATTTAATAACTCTGCATGGGCCAATAATCCCTGGTCCTCTAATGCCGAGCCTCAGGGCTTTGGGAGGACTTGAGGGTATTGAAACTAGAATTTATTCTTGCGTGTAGGATAAACCTTAGTCGCCTTACCTTTTTCTTGTAACGTATTTACTACAGAAATTATTAAAATACTAACCGTTCTGTGCGGTTTCGTCCCCTTGTCGGTGCACTTACTTACATTCGAGTTAGATGCATGCTCAATCTGAAAAACTGTGAATTTTCGAAATTTTACAAAAATTGCATACATCGCAAAAGTTTTGGAGATAGATTTTTTTTGTGGTACCTGCACTCCCCCCACACGTGCAGTTATATCCAATATTGGGTTTCCTAATTGTGTATGTTACCGGTGTGTATGCAATTTTACCGACTAACTTGACTTCCAACACGGAATAAGACCATGGCAAGAACTGAAAAAATAGCTGCAGAATAGATAAACCGGTACCAATCCAAAAAAAACAACGCACTCCGGGAATGCGGGCAAAAGTAAAAACTTGAATATTACCGTTGCGCATTTTTGATATTTTGGAATAGTTTTGCACGAACTGCTTTAATTATCAGTATGAAAATATTATCATTTATGTGGTAGTGTGGTGTGGTAGAATACACTATTCATTTATTGCGCTATTGTACACAAACATGACAACACGAACATTCGCGCAAGCGCCCTGTGCCGTCTTATTCGTGCAAGCGCCCTGCACCGTCTTATTCGTGCAAGCGTCCTGCGCCGTCTTACGAATTTTTGATCAGGTCAAGTGTCCTGATGCCAAGAAAAGTGCGTAACGCCGCTAAAGAAGATTTCACTTCAATAACGAGCTACTTTGGGGCAAGCAGTTTACCTATTCTTAAAAAGACCCTGCTACTTAAGAGTTCATAATTAACTTTCCCTTCCCTTCATATTTGAGGGAACATGAAAGCACCACAGAACAACAAATTAAACGATAATAACATTACGATGCTTTAAAGCTGACTCAAAGCCAAAGTAGGCACCTTCTCAAAGAATCTACGATAAAATATATTTTATCTTATTAGCGAAAATTCTTAAAATATTTTCGAAGTCTTAAATACTGCAACTTATATTTCCTTTTAACAATCAAGCTATCTTCAAAGAAATTCAAATTTTAACTTGTTGAATACAAACGATAAAAACTCGTGGAAAATTCGGGTCAGACAAGATTAGGTGGACTTTCGTTTAATTAAAAAGAAGTTAAACGAACCGGATCTTCCTACGATAGAGAAAAATCAATTGGGAACTTTGTGGAATTCACTGTTTTAAAGTTATTTGACGCTCGTCGACAAGAAGTCTAATTAGAGAGATGGCTATCTTGTTAAAAAGGAACGATCTTCTTACAGAGTGTTTTTAACATTTTCTTGTAGTTTACTATCGTCTATTGTTGTAATAGTTCCTTGTCTTCATTCCCATTGCCGAAAAAAGTTTCTGACGTTTCGATTCAGCGAGTCAATTTAAGTGAAGTCAAAATACATAGTCGTTATGTTTTCTGTCTTCGTTAGTCTAATGAAATGACGCCAAAATTGTTATGACGCGAAGATAAACTTTGATTTCGTCAGAGGTGTCATAATAATAATAATTTTAAAAGTTATAATAATTCTAGGCCTGGGTATGTATTTATTTTTATCAACATAAATAAAAGTATTTCAAAAAGTTTCTAAACATCCATATCTCCAAAAAGGTAGGCAGAGACACAACCATTGCAACCACGACTAGACGAAGACACCAAGTCCCACAATGAGATAGGTTGCAAGCCTTTTCTATCTTTTTATTGCCCGACCAAGGGATCGAACCCGAGACCTCAAGAAATTAAAAAAATAAATATTTTAGTACGAAAATAAGTACTTGCGACTCTTAAAATCTACTTTCAAAGATAGTGCAGTCTGTTTTATGTAGAAGGTTAGTTAAAGAACATCTTACCCTTAAATAAAAGGAGAATTACGGTTTAATATTAGGATAAAATAGTTATCATAGAATTACAGGGGTACTTAGCTTACTTACTTAACTTAAATTAACGTCTATTTGACGGCCTCGTTTGTCGAGTGGCTAGCGTATACGCCTAACTAAACTGACTAACCGCGAGACACGGGTTCTATTCATTTGTGTGATGGACATTTAGATTTCTCCAATTCCGGATCTGGGTGTTTATTAAATTTATTCTGGTATCTATTTAAGTTTTCCTATGTATTAGAAACGTCGACTAATACACATAACACAAGCATATTATAATTTGTTAACTTTGAGTTTAGTTTTAATTTGTGTATTGTCTTGTCCAGGGATAATATTTATTTCTATATTTAAATAACAATAATTTTCCACTAACAACGGGGTTCTACTACCAAATTTCATAGCACAAAATGTAATAAAATAAAAATTAAAGAAGTCAGTTGAAGTAAATATCATTTGTATGTTAACTTTCACGGCGAAACTGGAGCAAGTTGTACTTCGCAGCTATTGTGGAGGTAATTCAGCTACAAGTCGTTCCCTGCCACACAACAGCTCGACCGCGACCCGCACAGCTTTGTAGGTCGCCTTTTTAATGAATTTTATGTTGCTCTGTGTTTAAGAGATTTTCTTTATTTTCTGTGGTGCTTGTATTAAGATTAGACGTTTTTGGTTCCCAATATATGTTTTATAGAAGTAGGCAGAAAAAGAGTTACCTGTAGATTTACATAATTTACATGATTCATGCTATATTGGTCATTGAAATGGAGTAGGTCATTTTAAATACTCTTGAACACATACTGGCGGCTTATTCACATTTAGTTAATAGTAAACAATAAATAATTTTATCAGATTCATTGAATTTGTTTGTAACTTAGCGTTGATTGTGGTGATAATTCAGCTACAAGTCCTTCCCTGTCACACAACAGTCGCCTTTATAGTGAATATTGTGTCGCTCTGTGTTTAAGAGTTTTATTTTTATTTTCTGTGGTGTTTGTGTTAAGATTAGGTGTTTCAGGTTCCTGATATATATTTTATAGAAGTGGGCAACAAAAAAGTTACCTGATAGTAAGCAATGAAGGCGACCCATCAACACCTGCAACGCCAGAAGTATCACAGATATACTGTTGACTTATAATAGATATGCTAGTAGAAACGATTTAGCTCTTTTTTTAAAGGTTCCTAAGACAAATTACTTAATATTCATTTGGAACTACTGCCATTGCTAACTAGCTCCAAAAAAGTGTTTTCCAATGTAAGAATTGTATTTCCAATCGCATAGTAAATGGATCGCCATGCGTCACGATGATGAGCTAACGCTTTAAGACCTGTTTCGGAGACCAAAGGTCAAACTTAGCGCTTTAGATCAAATCAAACGATTCTTTGGAGAGTTCTGATTATTAAATTCCGATTATTAAATATAAGTTACTGAAGTAAAGAAAGAGTTATTAAATAAATGACCAAAGAAAAGTGCCTGGTGGTCATCGACTTTGGAAGCTACAAGTACGTTGAATGTGATCAAAGGGGTTTTGAAGTGAAAACTTCTAAACTCGCGTCAGGACACGTGACCTGAAACTTCGTGAGATGAAAATTCGTGAGAGTGCTTGCGCGAATGTTCGTGTTGTCATGTTTGTGTACGATACCGCAATAAATGAATATTGTATTCTACCACATAAATGATAGTACTTTCATGCTGATAATTAAAGTAATTCTTGTAAATTATTCCCTAACTATTCCAAAATATCCAAAATGTACTGCCGGCACTCCCGGAGTGCAACCCATTTTTTTTGTTTTTACGATATCGGAAGATCAAAGAGCTAACTTCTGATTTCTTGTAAGTAAGAAATATAAGTTGCCCATATGATACCAGTTATTAATATGCTACTAACCTGCAGGTCACATCTTTTGTAAACAAAATCTAATATTTTATTATGTTAAGCTAGAAAAAAAACAATTTAATTAAATAACATTAATGATGTAGTATGAAGCAGTTAGCCGACAAGGGTAACGAGTACCAGATAAGGGAGATGAATTACGTGTAATGAGGTTTGGAAAGTACGCCTGCCTGTAGTCATGTACGATTTAATTCAGCACGTACATACGTACATCTTTATTATAGAAATGGTCCAAGCGATCAGCTGCAGCAACACATATAATGCAAATGTGTGTTAGTTCCAAGTATTGCAAGATAACATAGAACCATTACTTTCCTACAACATAGCTCGCAAGAGCGCGAATTTTTGTCACCAACAGTGAAAAATCAACGTCAGATCCGTTCTGGAGCGTGAGGTAGCCGGTGAACGTGTGTTTAACATCTTAACCTCAGGTTGGGAATGTACCAGTGACTATGGGTGGTGTGTTGCAAAACGTAAGGAAATCCGGCGGTTTGCTTACCTTCCGATTTATCCAAAACATTTAGCAATCAAAACATAATATACTTTAAAGCCTTTTGTCTTAAGTTTATATATATCATGGGCTTAATAAATAATCAGACTTATTTTATCAGACAAAAACACGCCTCGTCTAAATATATTACATATTTTTATAGTGTCTTTTTAACTTATGAAATTTTAATGGTGTGTTACTAACTGAAGACACTTTCATAGTATGTAGCTAGAAAAACGTATAAAATTACCGAAATCAACTTGATAAATTGCAGGATCCATAACACAAGCATTTATGTTAGGTGATAGTGGTAGTCGTTCGCATTAGGCATGTAGGCGTATCCTTCCTCATAGTAAATTATTAAAGCCGGTCTCATTTTGAACCAAGAGACTCTTTTTAAATTAAACCGCTATCTTTTATAACTTGTTCCCCATAAAGTCTAAAGTATAAACTGAAACGAAAGGGGTGAAATGAGGATAAAATAATAGGGTAGACCCTTCATTACTCGCTGGGACCCACTCAACCCATGGGAGCTCTTTTTTTGTTTAAACGCCGAGAATAAAGGCTTCCTATTTCAACAAATTTACGTCGTTTTAATCGAGGGTTAATTGATTTCACACTAAAGCGACGAAATTATAATATTGAGTGGAACTCTCCAATGTATTTCTTAGTGAAGTTTTTGAATAAAAGGAGTGAAATAACAATGAGTTGTTTCTTGTGATAAGACAGCGAACAAGCACACTTTTCACCCGACGACGGTTGGCGACCACCTCCACTAGTCGCTAGTGGCTGCCCTACACCAAGAGTATCACTACATTAAAAGTTTAAGGCTTGAGTACGCTTATTTTGGAGGTTCATAAGATCTATCCGTTTGGAAACACACCGTTGGTAATCAATTTCGCAAAGGTGTTGGACGTAGTAAGGAAAGTCTACGGAATTGCACTGTAAATGCGGCTGAAAACACGTAATGAAACAAAGATCAATGCGACTGGAAAGAGGTCGTCGAGAAACATCGAAAAAAATGTATTTATTTACGTTAAAGATTTTGTTTTGTTAAAAATATGCTCCGTACCCATAATTAGATCACCGAAAACATTTTCATTGTCTTAATAAAATTGGTTACAAAGTAACCGCTTAATGAAAATTAGTACTCCACACTTTTGCTGCTACTTTTCTAAAACTTTCGATTGTTATCAAAGCTGAAGAAAAATCTGAAGTAAACGAGACCACATTTTAGTTAATACTAGCTGCTCTGGCAAACTTCTTTGCATCCGTTTAATTTGTATGGGAAAAACTTTAATGTTGATTTTTTTAGTTTCCTCACATCTGAACGGGAGGAAATAGTCCTATATGCGTCTTCGGGTTCTAAGCTCTTGAGTTATAAATAGTGTAACTAACACGACTTTCTTTTAAATATTTAGATTTAGAAACTAAAACATCGATGTGTAACAGTGTCGTTTACTAACATCCATTTTACACAAAAATAATTGCTAGAGTACCTTCGCGTTATACCGATTTGTGTAGTATTTTCAGTTGATATCCATTTACGAAAGGACAAAAGAGTCTTTTAAAAATATTCTATTATTAGTAGCAAATATGGACATTTATCCAAATTTGCTACCAATAATAGAATATATTCAGTCAATCTTTTAGAAAGTTGTCCTAGTGAAACACTTAAATTAAAACATCTTTAAATATTTCTCGAAAAATAACATAAATTTATCCCACCCTAAAATGAGCTAATTATATTTTTGGGATATCGATGCTAGCCAAATATACTTATATAATAATACTAGTACATATTTATATTGGTATAAAGGATATCTAATTGCAGATCGTTTCAATTAAAATTATTTAATAAAGACCCAAACAACCAAAAAATATACTGAAATAGAATGTGCATCACGCAAATGGCTGCCACTTTTGGAAATCTAACACGACACTGTACATTATTGATGGTTGTTGGCGAATGGCGATTGACGCAGATGGGCTAAAATCTCGACTAACTGAGCGGTTACTTATTTCTTAAAAGCTTACACTGAATATTAAATCAAACAAAATAATTCTATATCAGTATTTTCAAAGTAAAGTAAAGTAAAGTAAAGTAGTAATAAGATCGCCTCTGTGGTCTAGCGGTCCGGGTGTTGGACTTGACTGCATGAGGTCCCGGGTTCAAATCCCGGGTCGGCCAACAAAATTTTACAACAAACAAAATTCTAATTAAAAAAAAATGTTGGGCGGGATTGGAAATGTGCCCGGTTGGCGATAGGCTTGCCACCTATCACATTGTGGGACTTAGTGTCTTCGGCTAATCGTGGGTGCCCTGGTTGTGCCTCTGCCAACCTCTTCGGGGATATGGGCGTGAAGATACTAACTAACTAAAATAAAGTAGCTTCACGAACATATCCGAAGTGCTAGGCAGGGGCACAACCAGGGCACTCACGAC
Organism: Calephelis virginiensis; assembly: GCA_002245475.1. NCBI lineage: Eukaryota > Metazoa > Arthropoda > Insecta > Lepidoptera > Riodinidae > Calephelis > Calephelis virginiensis. The sequence goes on from NJDC01000917.1 coordinate 69,030, forward strand.
TAGCTTAAGATATTAAGTCCCACAATGAGATAGGTGGTAAGCCTATTGCCAACTTAGCAAATATTGAAGAAAACACATATTTTCTTTTTTTGTTTTTGGCCGGTCAGGGGTCGAATCCGTACCGCTAGACCACAAAGGCGATGATTTCAAAGTAAATATTTGGAAAAGTGTATGTTGTTGCATCTAAAGATAGTTTAACAACGGTAAATATGAAGCTGGGAATTAATAATTATGGAAGCGGGACGAAACCGAGGCGGAAACTCAGCCGTAGCTCGGGGAACAACCCTTTGTGCTCGCTAGCAACCATTTAAATACATGTTATAATATTACAGTAAACATTGATTTTAAGC
>NJDC01000917.1:76587-90567 GCA_002245475.1 Calephelis virginiensis
ATTAAAGAAAAGTGGGTCTAAATTTATTTTTATTTTTCGACATAGTCTCCATCCAGCTCAACACACTTCTTCCACCTGACCTGCAACTTGTTTATCCCTTCAAAAAAAAAAAGATTCCGGAAGGTTGGCAAAATAGTCGTTTACTGCGACTATCACCTCATCTTTGGTCGAAAATTTCGAGCCACCCAAGTGTTTTTTTGAATTTGGAAATGAATGATAATCCGGTGGGGCAGCAATTCGTAGCCACAATCATGGATTACAGACATTGTTTCAACTGAAGTATGAACACGTGCATTGTCTTGATGAAATAAAACTTTCTTACGCAACATTCAACATTACACAACATTTTTTTCTTTTATCTCTTCCCGGAGTCTTCGTAAAAGGTTACAATAATAACTAGAATTTATAGTTTGACCTTTCGGTAAATAATCTACAAAAATAATGCCCTTCGCATCCCAAAAAAACAGAAGCCGACAAAACGACCTTAGCCTTTTTCGGTGTAGGAGAGTCTGATCTTTTCCACTGTTTGGATTGTTGCTTTGATTCAGAAGTATGGTGGTGAACCCAGGTTTTATCCATGGTAACAAATCTAGACAAAAAGTTCTCAGGATCAGTCTCAAAAAGTTCCAAACAGTCTCGCGAAATTGTGTATCGAACTCGTTTTTGTTCAGCTAAAAGCAACCTCGGGACCCAGCGAGCAGAAACCTTATGGAACCCCAACTCTTCCGTTATTATGTGTTGCACCCGGCCATAACTAATGTTTGTTATCTCAGCTATCTTACCAAGGGTCAAACTTTGGCCGCCCAGTACGAGATCACAAATTTTATCGATGTTTTCTTTCGTGGTAGAGGATGTAGGCCTTCCACTCCTAGGATCATCTTTAATGCTCTCACGACCGCGGTTAAACTCAGCTACCCACTTCTTGACACTGGAATACGATTGAACAGACTCCCCCAAAGTGCTCACCATATCTTGATGGATGTCTTTTGGTGATAGGCCTTTTTATTGAGGTACTTAATGACTGCACGGTGTTCAATTTTCTCCATTATTGAAAATTGCGTCAGATTGCTTCAAACAAATAAACACAGAAAATTTATATTGTGCAGTATCGGAATGAAACTGCGCACAATAAATCAATATGACACATACTAACAAATGATGTTAGATTTTAAAAAGATGTCATAGCTCCATGTAGGTTAGGCCACGAACTTTTGGATCCACCCTCGTATGACAAAGAATATGACAGAGAAAAGAGGAAAAGAAAAACTTCAGGATCCCCGAAAACACTATCACAAAAGAAAGTCAATGCAGGCAATACCGAAAGTACACTGACTACCATGAACAATGCCCCCTCTAAAACTGCTTCAAAGGACACAATTAGAATTAAAGGGGATAAGGAAAGACCCCAAAAAATTGCAAACCTCAGCAAGGAAATTAGGTAGAGTATGAGGAAAGACCGTAAAGAGAAAAGAAATAGAGTCCTGGAAGAATACATAAAAAGAACAGGAGGAACAAAAAAGGCTCTGAAGCAACTAAGTGAACATGGGAAAGAATGGATTTCGAAACTAAAGCAACGTGAATCTTAAACAACTAACCGACTCTCAATACAGAAAATAGCTACCGACTATTACCGCCTCTTATATTCTGATAAATTCGATTCAGGACTGACCACAATTCCAGATTTAAATAAAGGAAACAAACTAGATAAAGTACCAGAAATCCTTGTCTCAGAGCCAGACAAGATACCTAACGAAATGCTCCAGTGAACCAAGGGAAATCAGTCCCGTGCTAGCAATATATTTCAACGAAATCTCACAAACAAGGTAAATTCCAGAAGAATGGACCGAGTGCCACATAATTTTACTCCATAAAAAAGGCCCTAGAGATGAGATTGGGAACTATAGGCCAATTTCTCTAATATCTAACATATATAAAGTATTTGCTAAAGTGATCTTGAAAGAATAAAACTAACACTGAAAGACAGCCAACCCATAGAGCAGGCAGGATTTAGAAAATATTTCAGCACAATAGATCACATACACACAATAAAACAGTTGATACAGAAATATAATGAATACAATAAACAAATTTACTTACCTAGCGTTTATAGATTACTCAAAGGCATTCGACAGCCTCAGGCACCAATAAATATGGCGGAGCCTCGAACGATAAGGCGTCCAGAGCAACAATAGAGAAATACTTAGAAATATATACAAATATAGCAAGGCCAGTATTAAACTAGAATCGACAAGTGAATCAAAAAGGGCGTACGCCAAGGCAATCCTATATCCCCTATGCTTTTTAACGCCGTACTCGAGCACATCTTTAGACAGCTAAAATGGGAACACTTAGGCTTAAATATAAACGGAGCTCGCCTAAACCACCTAGGATTTGCGGATGATCTGGTGCTTCTTGAAGAGAATTCAGCAACAATAGAACAAATGATGCAGAGCCTAGCAAATATAAGTAGAGTAGTCGGTCTGGAAATCAATGCCAGTAAAACAAAACTGATGACAAGCTCTAAAGAATTAGATGTCATGGTAGATGGAAATAAGATTGAATATGTCAAAGAATATATTTACCTGGGACAGATAATTTACCCTACAGATGAAATGACAAAGGAAATTAACAGGCGAATAGCTCAAGGATGGAGAAAATACTGGTCACTGAAGGAAATAGTGAAAAGCAATGAGCTTGACAACGACATAAAAAAGAAAACATTTGAGACCTGTATTCTCCCAGTTCTTACTTATGGTCGTGAAACTTGAGCAACAACTCTTGGAGAGTTGTTGCCCGGGAAAGGCTAGCAAAATGCCAACGTGCTATGGAAAGAAGCATGCTAGGGATAAAATTTAAAGACAGAATAAGGAACGCAGATACAGGAGCAAGAACAAAACTTACAGACATTCTCATCCGGATAGATGTCTAAAAGTGGAGATGGGCTGGACATTTGTTATGCCACCCCATTGACAAATGGAGCAAGCAAGTCACCCTCTGGCAGATAAGAGACGGCAAAAGAAGCAGAGGCCGTCAAGTCAGGAGATGGGAAGATGACTTGAAGCAGACAGCGGGACCACTCTGGGTGAGAGCAAGAAACAGGATTCATTGGAAGGAATTGGAGGCATAGGTGTGCCTTTTGGCATAGGCCTCCGCCTATGCCAAAAGGCACACCGAACTTAGGGATCTTTTGTAACCCTATGTTTAGGAATAAAAGGCTTTTATTATTATTGTTATTTATATATATAGATACTGGATATACTCAGCAGATATTACAGTTTACATTTCTGCCGTACAGTTCACATTGTTTAATTGGGTTTTATCGTCTGATTACTGTGACGTAACTATATCAGATTTTCACTTAGTGAAATTCGATATTTAAATGTAATGAAATCAGTTAATTCATGGTATTTGGTTCCATTAACTCAGCATTTCTATAATTCATGAGTCGATTACGAGTGAGTCGCCATTTGATCACATACTTATTAATTATTATAATCGATGTCATGTATGTGAATACATAGTTAATACTTGATGGTGCTGTCTTCTTATCAGGTTGCAACCAGGAATTACGTTTTCTTTGCGTAAATCTACGTAACTATGTATGTATACATATTATCGCCTCTGTGGTCTAGCGGTCCGGGTGTTGGACTTGACTGCATGAGGTACCGGGTTCGAATCCCGGGTCGGCCAACAAAAAAGAAAATTGGATTTTTCCAATTTTCTAATAAAAAAAATCGTCGGGATTGGAATTGTGCCCGGTTGGCGACAGGCTTGCCACTTATCACATTGTGGGACTTAGTATCTTCGGCTAGTCGTGGGTGCCTTGGTTGTACCTCTGCCTACCCCTTCGGGGCGTGATGATACTTTGTATGTTTACAATACAAGATACATTTTGCCTCAATCTGTCCTTTTAGGAACAATTGATAACTAACCATAAAAAATGAACGACGGGAGTGAAATGTTGTTTGTGGTGTTTTTAAATCGAGAATACTTGGAGAAAGAACTTGAAAAATGTTTGACATATATTATTATACATTTAGTTACATTTAATATTGTACATTTATACAGTAAATAAATAAATTAAGTTAAAATTTAAATGAGAAAAAAGTTATATTAAAAGGCAGAGCAAGATATGGTTATAACTAGGGCCCTCACGATTAACGGAAGGTTAAAGTTGGTAAGCCAAAGACCACCAAAAGATAAGAAGTAATTGGGCAAAAGCACCGACAGCACATTGAATTGCTACTTATCGCTATTTTATGTCATTTGTAAACACTATTCCACAAATTTCATATAAACATTTCTTAAAATTAATAACTGTGGCTGTACTGACACTCACACACATCAACCAAAATTTAAGTGCAACTATATTGAATTTTATATGAATTATATGAATAACTAGCTGTTACCCGCGGTGTTGCCCGCGTGGTTGATGGTCCCATAGCAACATTTTTCGGGATAAAAGCTATCCTATTTATTAATCCAAGTTACCCTCTATATGTGTGCCAAATTACGTGGAAATCGATTTTGCAGTTTTTGCGTGAAGGAGTAACATGTGTCATATTACTTTCGCATGAATCATATTAGTAGGACTTCAAATAAAGTTTCACCTTACTCGCATTAATTGTACATTTTTTCTGCTTTGACATCGATATTTTTTTATTTAATCTTTAAATTGGTGTTTTCCTGTTTTCTTCACAAAGTAAATTATACCATGATTTATTGTAGGCATAGTCCCTCTTGTCTTCTCATGTTAAGCATTTTTCGCTCTGGAATGGTGTTCGCGTCGGCGTCAAACAAAGCGAACAATCAACGTTTAAAGTTCAAAGCAATAAAACCCCTTTGGAATCAATTTTAATATCAGCCCCAAACCGCCCCCGCCGTTACCGCCCGCCCACCGCTCGGCCGCCGCGAGCTCGCCGCCCTGGGTAGAAATGACGATATATTTCGACATTCATATCATTAGCTCGACGTAACTGGCTAGATTTTGACGAGTCAGCACTGTCATTAGTACAAGTTAAGAATATTTTATGGCATTGAAAGATGAAATTTTCATTCACGCCCACATCTCTGAAGAGGTAAGCACATAATATACAAGTAGAGCAACCACAACTAGTCGAAGACACTAAATCTTCAATGAAACAGGTTCCAACAGGACACATATCCAATATAGAACAACGCTGCTTTTATTAGAAAACTACAAATCTGAATAACAATGGAGTACTAAGACTTTTCTCCAGTTTTCGAGACGCCAGTCATTTTAATCTTCGATTTATCATTTTAGAACCGTTGTATAACATAAGTTTGGCTTAGTCTTCTAATTCAAACTCTCTTGTGTTCGGTGCGGTTTGGTTCGGTTCGGTTTAGTTGTCTAAACCAAACTCATGTGAATTAAACATTTCGAAAACTGGGGTATGTCAGTGCAAATAGATGAAGGAACGGTATCAATCTGGACTAGCTGTTACGGAACTCGATACCCAGCAACTATTATTACTGCTATATTAGTACTTTGCAACAATACTGAATTAAAAACCCAAAAATCAAATGCCAAAAAAGTCAAGAAACAACATTTTAAAATTTCAATTAGATTGATTAATGATGGGCAATAAAGCTTGTACTAGTATAGTTTTTTTTTTAATTAACAGCTGAGCCAGCAAACAATGTCCTGTCCTAAGTTTTTTTTTTCGTATGAATCTTCTCGGTGCAATAAATGCCACCACAAAAATGCAAACAATTAGCAAAATTGGTCTTTTTCTTTATGCGTGATGCGATGACTGAGAAAAAGGGGATTTATATATCATAATATTAATGCAGGAAGCAAAATGCGTTACCCCTTTTTAAGAAAATTGTATTATGTATGAGGAGTATGAAATTTGGCACACTTTTAGTTTATATGTAGGAGAAGTGCAGAATACCAATATTTTTCAATAAACCTTATAAAGTGAATTAAATTAAAAATAAAACATTACACATACTACCATTTATTTGACACACACAAACAAATACCTATATTGATAACGATCACAGACCACATATTTTGGCGTACAAACTATATTGTTTGGATTAGTTTAGTAATTATATATTAGTTGGTCTTGATGAATGCAGGTGGCTTTTTAATAAAAAGGTAATTTACATAAAAACCATAATAATGTTTGAACATTGTATTTTAATAATTTATATTGAATAACTACAATAATTACAATTTGCTAAGATCGAATTTCGACTATTTAACGACCACTAGTAAGAATAGAAAGCTTCTTACAGGTTAAAAGATAGTTTTTTGAACTTAAATCACGCGCAAGCTCTTCTGCATCCAACAATTTAAATTATTACTTAATACCGTTAAATAGCTGGTTTGTCTATTAATTAAATTTGTTTAGTTTGCATGCTTTAAATATAAATAATCTATGATAAACAAAGTTATAATCCTGTTAAATGCTTCAGACGTATTTAAAAACATGAATTTATAATTAAAAAACATTTACGGTTGAAACCTAGAGTAGTGGAGCGTGGAATAAAAATGCTTTAACCTGCACGAGATGAGGCTTCGCCAAATATCGCAGGTACGGTTGCAGCGAGCTTAGCCTACACGTTTACATATTGTACTGAATAATAACCACCTGAAGGGTGTTTCCACTGGGAGCGGCAATGTTTTACTTGAAATAATTATAAAAAAATGGGATAGGGATGGATTGACACTCTCGCTTCTTAGTTGAATAATTTATTAATTACCTTTGTCTGCTGCCAGTCACAATTGTCGTATTGTAACTTAAATAAGTAGGAAATGCAACATTAATATCCCAACAGTAAGAAATATAATGTTATTGTAACTTATAAGCATCACATCTAGTAAGTTCTTCGCTAACCAAAACCACTATTTTTAATGTGTAGCGAGACTTCGTCAACGATCCTAACTGAAACCTGGAATACGACAGTGGCAGACACCAAAGTCCTGTTAAGACAAAAGAACGTCGGGTTGCATTTATTGCACTCTCGTACACAAACATGACAATACGAACATTCGCGTAAGCGCCCTGCGCCGTCTTTCAAATGTTTGATCTTGTCACGTGTATTGACGCGAGTTTAGAAGTTTTTTTTCATTCCAAAAGAAGTGCGCAACGCCGCTAAAGAAGTTTTCACTTCAAAGAATACGGTAAAAGGTACAAATCTAGTCAAACCGTTTCATAAATCTTTCACGTACATAGAAACACGTTACTGCTGCGTAAACACAAGTTGTAACTGGCCTCTCACAACCTGTTTAGTAAGAGATGCGTTTGACTTCCATATCAAAAACATAGTAAATCCCTTATACATAACAAAATTCCTTTAAGTATCTTGAAGAGGTTCGTGATCAACATGAAGGAAATTATTTTACATTAAGTTTACACTATCACATACTGAGTTGAATTCGATTTGTATAAACGGTACATGATTGCTTTAATGTTACACAGCTACCTAGGTCATTTAATATTATGTTGAATTTTGTTTTCACTTGTAATAATATCGTCTTGATTCCCTGTGTTCGGTATTACCCCTTAAAACTAGCGGAAACGGAATACGATCTATCAAACGTCAAACGTGATGGTCTATACGCGACTGCATCGGAACGCGGCCGCACACTGAGAAGATCCGGCAACAAACTCAGCGGGCTCGTCTTTTTTTTCTTATTCTAAAACATATTTACAATAATATAGTAATGATACATTATATATTAAAAGAGATTGGCATGAGGAGCACTAAATCCCAAGCAGTCTTATCTGCTAAATATTCCGCAATGTTAATTATAACATAGGGTTATTAAACCTTTTTGATTTAATTTACATTTAACACATTTCTTAAATTTGTTAATTGGAAGTTCTTTCATATAATTGGGAAGTTATTGTAGAACTGTATACATAGGCCCATGAAATAATGGCTTATTCTATGGAGACGATACACATGCACAGCAAGATTATTTTTATTCCTTGTATTGACACAGTGTATACCATAATTTATTTTAAATGAACTTGAATTTCTGTGAACATACATTAAATTTTCAAAGATATACTGGGATGCTAAAGTTAGAATTTTGATTTCTTTGAATTTTTCCCCCAGGGAAACTCTTGGGCCTTGGTTATAAATTGCCCTAAATATGGCTCTTTTTTGTAAAATAAATATAGTATTGACTTCGGCAGAACTTCCTTAGAAAAGAATTCCATACGACATGATGCTGAGAAAATAACTAAAATAAACCATCCTAGCGGTTTCAACATCAGCTAATTGTTTCATTTTTTTAACAGCATACGCTGCTGAGCTTAATCTAATTGCAAGTTTATCAATTTGTGGGCCCCATTGCAATTTCTTATCAATTGTTATTCCTAAAAACGTAGTAGAATCTATAAGGTCCAACTTGTTCCTATTAAGTTGTACGTTGGTATCTAAGTAGATTGTAGACTTGTAGTAGGCAAGTGGCTCACATTTGGCATTGAAAATTTAATACAATTTGTTTTTTTTCTTTCAAAAAAAGATTGTTTACATTGAACCAGTGTACAACTTTTGAAATCGCATTGTTCGTTTCGTCATACTTACCCAGTGTCTTTTCACTTTAAATATAAGTGAAGTGTCATCCGCGAACACTTTCGTGTTTGTCTCTTACATAGTAAGGTAATTCATTAATATATTCAAAGAACAAAAATGGCCCAAGAATAGAGCCCTGGGGGACACCCATCGTAACATCAGCGCCAGTTGATTTTTTACCATTAGTAGCTACCTTTTTAATTCTCCCATTCAAGTATGAAATTAGAAGATCGAGTGCCTTATTTCTAATTCCATAATGGCGCAATTTTTGTGATCAACCTATCGTGGCTTACGCAATCGAATGCTTTGGACAAATCACAAAACACCCCGACTGCATCCTAAGAATCCTCCCAACACTCATAAATTTTCTTCAATAATTCTACACCAGCATCGACTGTTGATCTACCCTTTGTAAAACCAAACTGTTTATTATGAAATAATCCTAATTTGTTAAAATGTAGTAACATTGGATTCAATATAACTTTTTCAAATATTTTACTCAGGATAGGCAGAACGGAGATAGGTCTAAGTCTCATTAGATCAGGAAATACTCCATTTGATAGTGCTTGTATATATTAGACATCGGGCGCAATAGTTCTATGAAATATCAAAGTAAGGTGACGAGCGGTCGGTTGCCTTGTAAAACTTTTTATTTGAACAAAGTGTCGATTGTGAACTTACAACGGATAGTGTTAGCATACCTTCGTAGCAGACTACACGGAACAACGGATCAGCTTCGCCAAAACCATAGACGACGGGGATTAAGGGAAGTGCAATCCCCAAACTATTTTATACTCGTATATACCTCCCAATCCTATAACCTAAATCCCTCATATCACCCTTCCACTGCGAGAGAAGAAACGGACCCTCCTTTAAGTTTATCAATTTTCATTACCTACCACCAAGTCTAGCTACCACAACATTCATAGATGGAGTAGAGTAGGTAGTTAGGAGGTGGTTTACTGTTGTTAGGACTTCAAAGCCGATCGGCTCAAACACCCTGTGTTGGTCCAGGTTTCCTGTGTAGAATAGACCATCAGTTTACCACGCAGCTCATCAAGAGCAGTCAAAAGTCAACTGGGTCATTACGGACAAGAGCGCTGATGGCAGAGTCACATGTAGGAACTTTTCCGGGTAGGAATCCACCGCCTTACCTATTTCTTCTGCCATAATGACAGTGTCGTGTTCTGATTCAGCAGTTAGCGTATCCAGTAAGTTTACACAATTGACCTAACACCTCGACCATAAGATAGCAACGCACCTAAAACATATATGGTTCCATACCATTAGGAGAATCATTTTCTTGTTCGGTACCTTATCGCAAGCCCTGTCAAAACAAAATGAATGAATAAAAAATACTTTCAGTATTTACTTCCATATCTCCGCTGTTACTAGGAGCACACAGCCGTGGGAAGTATGATGTGTTCAGAGCAGATACATCTCAGCGCGAGTGCGTACTCCACCTTAATTAGAGCGGGCACGCAACATGTCGCTCGGGAACGTATTAGCTGATGCGTTACTTTTTAGCAAACATTTTCATCCATTTCATTATTACCATCGCTGAGTAGAAACTTGATGTCGAAATTTATTATGATCATAATTATTTACTTTCATTGTATAACTGTTAATAATAATTGTCATATATCATGTTAGTTAACACTATTTATCTTGTACGAGTTTATGAAACTAGTTGTTGTATAAATATTAAATATAGATTTGTTCATCGATTCCTTATAATTCGAGACCGTATTACTCAACGATCATAATAATTCTCATATGATTTTTTAATAAAAAACACGTATCTACATAAAACGTCGGCAGACGCCTGAAAGACACAGGGTCAGGACACAGACACAGGACAACATTTTAAATGTTATCTGTTTGTTGTCCTTAAGACGAATGATGAACAAAAATTAAGCCCATTTGTAGCTTTAAACGAAGACATAACACAAAAATAACTGTTACATAGTTAGTATGGTTACGAGCTATTTCAGGTTTTAGGTATATGAAAAAAGGCACGCTTATGTAGCTCTCTCTTAAGTGACTAGTTTGCAAGGTGTTCACCTTATAAATAAAGACTTCAATAGTATTAAGGCACAACAGACTGCGATTCAGATGCTGAATATAATCGCCTAAGAGCCAAGTATCGCCCTGAGCTATCGCTTATTGTAAACAGTAAGCCAACGAAAAATAAAGGCAAAGATAGAGAATGGGCTATAAAAAAGGGCATCTCAGATGCACAAGAAATATACCCCAAAAAAAAAAGAAAGAATGAACGACAAAAAAATACTCGTATAATATTATCATAAGCAACCTACATAAAGAAATAAAATCCTACAAAAACATTTCATGTTAAATGTTGCCAAGACGAGACCATATAGCTCGCAGCTCAAAAAGTAATAAGATCTCTTGTAGAGCCAAATTTGTCACCATGTAGGGTTCAAAACCTACATGCCCAGCCCTAAATCGATAAGCCCTAATTTTACACTTAAGTTACGGGGAAATACTACAGCCATAGCTCGGATCACTCAGTTCGTAGCGCGTAGCAGAGTTTTCCCGCTATAATCTCGTAGGCGTGCAAACCGTAGACTTAACTGGTCGCGGAGGTGGGAGGTGGGAACTTTAGGTAGGGTTGTCACATTCTGTGTCATTTGGACGATTATTTGCCATAACACTTACACTGCTTACACGGAATTAGCAAAATAAAGGCTTATTTTCCATCTGTTATAATGGATTTCCGCAAAGTAACGCCTGATTCAATATAATAGCTGATCCTAGGTTTCCCAGGAAGTTCTATTGTTGCAATAAAGAACGTTCCAGACGGTCATAAACACGGGTTGTAAACTTTGGTTTTCATCTATCTGAACAGCAGATTTAATTCCAATTAAATAGTAATAGCAAGATGGAAACAAAGTTTCCACCCAACAAAGGTCATTCCGCTCCCAAAAAAATCACATCTTTTGAACCCTTCAGACTTTTGCCCTATTCCCATACCGCCTTTACTATCGATAGTCTTCTATCACATTGTTCATGATCAGCTAACTCGTTTTCTGCGATAAAATTAACTCTTAAGCCCTTTCCAATCCGGTTTCCGGCGAGGAAATACCTAGTACTGTGACGGCTCTAGTTAAAGTTTCTGACGATATTCGTTACGCAAGCGATTCGCAACTCCTTACCGCACTCGTTTTGCTTGACTTTTTACTTCTCTTTTATATTGTAAATTTTTGCATTTTGTATGCAATAAAGTAGTAAATAATAATAAAAGTTTCCTCGAGTGTCAACTTTGTTGGAAGGCATGATAACAACCGTCTACAACCCTTTTGATTACATGTTTGACCGCCTCGTTAGTCGAGTAGCTAGAGTACACGCCTAACTACTGACCAACCGTGAGTCTTGAGTTCGATTCCCGACGGGGTCAGGCATTTATTTATTAAATGTATTCTAGTATCTATTAAAGTATTTTATGTATTAGAATCGTTGACTAACACCCGTAACACAAGCATATAATTTGCTTACTTTGGGGTTAGACAACATTTGTGTGACTTGTTCAAAAATATTTATTTATTATGTTTATCAAAAACAGTACTGTAGTCAGGGGGTTGCTTATGACATTTAATTAGGGTATCTCAGTTTGACGTACTTTGTACTTTGTAAGATGTATCAGGGAGAAAAAATATTCTGTAAAACTTCAAACGAAACAGTGACCAATGGAGCAAATCAAACAAAACTGAAGACCGATTACAGCTCACGGTTGGGTTGTTCGGTGAAGCCAAGACCTTTGTAAAATGCCGCCGTTCTTACTCGATCTAAGCCTTTCTATTTGCATTGCTACTTTGTTATTTTACGTCCTTTCAAATATTTCTCATGGCAGCTGTCTCAGTTTGGAAGAAGCGTGTAACGTTTTTTCTACCTATACAGTCGGTTGAATCAGGATAACCGTTGATTCAAAATAGTTTGAATATTGTATTGATTTATAAATCTTTGTGGATAAACGACGAGTGAGATTTGATGTTAGTTATATAAAATGAAACGTTAAAAAGTTTTCTCTTGTCCATAACATTAGTAAGCATCAATAAATTCAAGCCATACTAGCCTCATTCAATGGGATAGTTCTAGATACTAGTGGCCACCCATTAGTCGAAATTCAACCATAATAAATTTTAATTATAAGTTATTGAGAATACTAGCTACTCCGGCGAACTTTGTTTCAACCGTTCAGTTTATATGGGAAAAATTAAAATGTTGTTTTTCATAGTTTACTCGCAGTTGAATGGGATAAAAAATATTATACGCCCGTCTCCTGATTCTAAGCTCCGTCTCTATCAATTCTCAGCCAAATTTATTTAGCCGTTCTTGAGTTGAAATAGTGTAACTAACACAACTTACTTATATATATACGAGGGCCTAACTAAAAGTTTTTAGAACTGGCAACTTAAAAGCATTATATTAAAAAAATAAGTTTAAATTTTGAAAATAGAACTCTTTAATATTGAGTATAAATTTCATTCATTTGTCATTTGTTTTACGATTTGGCGGCAAATTGAAAATTGTCTGTGCACGTCAGAATGAATTTAAGCCGAGAAAATTTTCGTGAAATTATTTTTTATGACTTTCGATGTCTTATAAGTCAACAAGAAAGTTATGATAGACTTCGATTGGCTTTTCACGATGAAGCCCCATCTCGTGCCACAGTTTACAACTGGTTTAATGAATTCAAACGTGGTCGAACTAATCTCACCGATGATTTGCGTGAGGGACGGCCTTCTACAGCGACGACTGAAGACAATATCAGTGTTGTGCGGCGTATGATAGAGACTGACAAAAGAGTGACCTATCAGCAGATTCGGACAAGTCTAGGCATAGGTATGAGTCAAGTGCACAAAATCCTCCATGAACATTTAGCGGTCAGGAAGCTTTGTGCCCGCTGGATACCGCATAATTTGACCGAGGCTAAAAAACTCCGCCGTGTTGATTGGTGCCGAGAAATGATCCTAAAATTTAACGGAGGTGACTCAAATGCTGTATTCGACATACTAACGGGTGACGAAAGCTGGATTTACTGTTATGATCCGGAAACCAAAAGACAGTCTGCTCAGTGGGTGTTTCCTTCCGAAGAGTTGCCAACTAAAGTGAAGAGAGGTCGAAGTGTTGGAAAAAAGATGGTGGCCTCGTTCTTCGGAAAGACAGGTCATTATTTATTCTATCAGAATAATCCTTTTATCAGGCACTTTATTTTTTAAAAAAAGGTATATCCTTTATATTTGAAGTATGAGCCCAAAAGCTTATTTTAGGTTATTTTTATTTTTTTTATTTTTATATAAAAATTATTAAAAATGGTTTTATGTAATTAAAATATACGATTACTCTTGTAATTTAATTATATACATGTTTATATTCATGTATATATATATATATATATATTTA
>NJDC01000917.1:93558-104718 GCA_002245475.1 Calephelis virginiensis
CTTGCAGGTTGTGCCTACCTATTATTATTTATTGTTGCCAGGTTCTCGATTTAAAATTTGGAGGAATGTGGTGTATGTACACAGCATTATAATATGCCGATGTGTACATAGCAGATACCGAGGCCTAATGTATGTACGTGTCATGTGAGGGCAGTATTAAAGTAGCTCTGAAGACAAATGTGTGTTTTATTACTGCTTAAAAATATATCAGGTATACATTATTTTTGGCTTTTTTTTGACGTAATGGTTAAGCCGGTAATGGTTATCATTGTCGTGTTTCAATGATAAACTAACGCTAGATGTTAGTTCAGAGCATTTGCACTTGTTGATCGGCTTGTTTGGTATTTGCCTGTAGGGTCCCGAATCTTAAAAAATCCAACAATTAATTTTCTTAGCTAAGTTACAAAATTAATTATTATGATACATAGCTTGCTGAAATTTTGTTGTTATTTATAGTTATTTAATTTCAGTAATACAACTTTTTAAACAACAATGAAATTTCAAAACGTTTACGAATTTCGAAGCCTTAAGAATTTAGATATCTATATTTTATCGCCTCTCTGGTATAGTGGTCCAACGTTTGAATTGACTTCATGAAGTCCCGGGGTTGAACCGTGAGTCGGGCAACAAAATGAACTTTGTTTTTACAACTTCCTAAAAAAAAGAAAGTTAACCGACATTGGGTATTTGCCGGTCGGCGATAGTCTTGCCACCTATCACAATATGAAATTAGTATCTTCAGTTAGTTGTGGGTTGTGAATATATGGGGATATGGGAATGAAGAAAGTGTGAGTAATTGTTTGTCTATATTTTTAAAACAAGTTTTATTACATTTGTGTTAGTACTTACCAATTTTATTATTTTAGATATATTAAGCACTAGCATATAAATTTTAGTTGTTTTTGGGGTTGTTTGAGTTCTAGGAATTTGTCCGAAGATATAAATTTGTTAAACATATTTTATGGAAACAAATTATTTTTGTTATTAAAATAGTTAACAAAACCAGAACTACATACTAGTACTTTATTATCCATAACTCTCATAACCCATTTTTCTGTGAAAACATAAAAAACAATCACAAATGTAAGAACAAATAAAAATCCCGTAAAACACAAACAGTTTCGTCGCGTGTTTAGATTTCAACCAGCATTAGATTGGGGCGGCTTACGGCAGCCCTCCGTATTGTGGACCCGATCGCCCGAAAGCACCCAAGTAGGGTGACCATACAAATATGGACCACAGATTAAATATGTATAAATTTGCCTAAAAGCTGTTTAGTTAACAACGGTGGTAATCTTACTGTACATCAACTGAACTTATATATTTTTTCCAATGAAACAAAAAGAAAAGAGATGAAACACTAGACATATCAGATAAGTATATAAATGACAACTTATGACATTTGAATCAACGTTTTGCCCGCGTGGAGTGGCGGCTGGATGGCCTGCGGAAGAGGGGGGTTGAGTTTTTTATTTTGGTGTCCCCGTTATAGGAACGTAACAGGTTCGGGGTACTTGTTGCTATCGAGACTATGTTGCACGAAATGTTGCACGCCGTGTCTCCATACACCACTTTTGAAGATAGCTTTCGGCCCCCTTGATGAATCTGGCTACGTGACAGGGATCACGAGATCCAACGCCGCCGAGGCAGTGGATGTGTGCGGAAGCATTTCCATTGCCTCGGTACCTGGTGAAGGGGAGGACACTGTGTGGTTAATGTTGGTAGGAGTCCGACGTAAACCGCTACTTCCACCAAAAGTGGTGGGTGTCCATAAAGATTTTCAGATAAAAAAAAGGTAAAAGTTACTTTAAAAAACTTGAGTTTCGAAGCCTAATTTCAAATCATAGTTTACGAGATTTTATTATAATATATTTATAATTATGTAGTGTAATAATACAAACAACATAAAATTTTCGATTCCAAACAGGGCCAGTAGTTAGTGTGTTGGGCAAGTCTGTTTTATGTATCTGGTGTTTCTTTCATTTTTTATTTGACGATAAATGTATTAACCTGAACCTTCTTCACAAAAGTACCGCTTCCTCACGTTTGTCAAGATATTATTAAATTAAATGCTCATAGAAAAGAAACTTCTATTTTTTTATTATTCTGAGTTTGTACTTGAAATAAGAAAAAGGTAGATAGCGTAACATTTGATCAACTTCACGTCCTCTACAAAATATTTTCCCATTGAGACAATAAAATGCTGTTTTTGCTCATATTTGAAAAAAAATATATTGGGAGACCCATTACCGTGAAATGCAATTCGATTCGCTGACGTTTGTTTTTTGTAATATTGTACTTCTCTAGTCTATATTTATCGCATTTGTGGTCGTCGGACTAGACTTCTCAAGGTCCTTAGTTTGATCCCCGGGTGAAACAAAAAAATCTGTATTTTAATTTTTTCAATAAAAATAACGGGCAACGTTATTAACGGGCAAAAAAATAACGTTGCCCAGATTGGATATGTCCAGTTTGCGATAGGCTTGCCACCTATCATATCGTGGGACTTAGTGTCTTCGTCTAGCCGTGGGATGCCTGGTTCTGCCTCTGCCTATCCTTTCGTGGATATGGACGTTAAGATAATTTTTTAACTCTATATTTTTCCGAAATATTGTTGATTTCCTATACAACATACTACTGCCTCGCCTAATCGCCTCTGTGGTCTAGCGGTTCTGTTGTCGGACTTGACTGCATGAGGTCCCAGTTTCAATTCCCTGGTCGAGCAACAAAAAGAAAATTGGGTTTTTCCAATTTTATAAAAAAAAAGTTGTTTGGGATAGGATATGTGCCCGGTTGGCGATAGGCTTGCAACCTATCACGTTGTGGGACTTAGTATCTTCGGCTAGTCGTGGGTGCCCTGGTTGTGCCTCTTCCTACCTCTTCGGGGAAATGGGCGTGAAGATACATACTACTGCGGGTTTAACTGGGCGTGATTCGATGCCACCAAATTTAATATAATTAAATTATCCAGCTCCTGCTCGACTGGTTTTCAAAAATTATAATTATAAATATTAAATGGGACAAGTATGCTTAAAATGGTAACAATTTGATAAAAACTATATGAGTAAGTTCTTGTGATGTGTATACCAGCACCGTCAAGCAAATAAAAATAAAAAAGTTTTAGGCCCAGAAGAGCCTAATCTCTGTAATCTGCATTATTGACATGTTCTGAAACATCTCATCAGAGATCTGAAAGCATTAATAAACTCTGAGTCTGTCTGAGTGCGTCGTTTTGTGATATTATTATTCTATAGAGACAGCTCTAGAATCCAAAATCAGTTCTAAATCCACGATTCCATACAGCTTTAACGATCTCATTTTCGCCAGCGTCTGAACACCGGGAGGCGGGACATCAATCTTAACGCTAGATATAGAAACTCGTTTATCATCCAACGCCGCGGGAAGGATGTCCTAGTTTTGTGGCTTTATCGATTAAAACTAGCTTTTGAAAACGCTAAGTTTTTAGGACTCTTTAATTCATTATCTGCTCTCCGTCTCGCTTTATCAACTCGCTTTATCAAATTTTTAGATTTTCCTGCGTGATCAAATGTTTAAACTAATTAAAATCTGTTCTGGTAATAACTCCGTTTCTTCCCTTGTATTCCGACTACTCTTTGGCTAGAATCCTCTCTGTCTGGCAGCTTGTGAGTGAAGATCAAAAGTTAAAGAGCTCAATATTGATTAGACCTCTAGTGGTAGAATGTCGTGCAGCAATTTATCCGGTCGATCCACCGCCTTGTCTGTTCCTATCGTCACAATGATACTGTCAAGTTTCGGTCCGGAGGGTCGGGTTGCCGGTAGACTTGTGCAATGGGACTGACATCCTGGCCGCATGTTAGCGACAAATGTCTGTAACATCAGTAGTGTTATAGGTTACGGTTACCTTGCGGATTGTCGCCTGAAAGAATTTCATTAGCTTTTTATACATGTCATGGACATGGTATACAGTAAGTATATGCCAGCCAAAATTAGTCAAGATTGATTTATTGTATTTAAAGTGAAAAGTCATGAAGTCATGAAAATACAAACAGACAAAAACAGACAAACAGACAAATAAAAAATAATTTTGCTTTCCAAGTTTTTTATATATCCAATGACCAATTAGTTCTTCTACAATATAAATTAATGTACAGTTTATTTTGCCTCTGCATGATGTAGCGGTCCGGCTTGACTTCTTGAGGTCCGGTTTAGATTCCCGGGTCGGGCCAAAAAAAAAATTACGCTGCCCGGGATTGGATATGTGCCCGGTTGACGGATAGGTTTGCTACCTATCATATTGTCACTTATTACCTTCAGCTAAGCGTAGATGCCCTGCTTGTGCCTCTGCCTGCTCTCCCTTACGGATATGGGCGTGAAGATACAAAGTATATTTATTGTCGTTTATTATTAAGTCACAGTTTCAAAAATATATATCGTTTTCCGAATTTATGAAGAAGTATATAAAAGTAAATGACGAGAACCGGATCAAAAGAGATTAAACTGGATTTTTCCAGTGGCTGCCGCCACGATCCGTCTCTCGCATTCTGTCCACGTTTGTTCAGGGCTTCACCCCTTAAAGTGCGGATTACGGACCTTTTCTATTTGATTTGCTATTAGTTTTAACCCTAATAAATGTTAAAATCTACTTGCTTTATCTGAACTCAAATGGGTCAATGGCCGAGTTAAGTTTTAAAAGTTACTTTTTATGAGTTTGTACAATTTGAACAATATGCGTTTTTGTAGTATTTATAAATAGTAATTCAAAGCAATATGTATGTTTATAATATCTGTATTACGCTTGCATATTTTTCTAAATCAAACTGCATAATTTTTAGGCAGCTATTTTAATTGTTATATTTATAAATACTGTTTTCATGATATTTTTTTTCATTATTTGCAATGCAGTTTTCGTACTACATAAGAATTTTTAAAAGTGGTTCACCGATGCTTTAGGGATTTAGGGCCGAAACACACAACCGCGTTACGGAGCCGCGCTGCTAGAATCGGCACTAGCGTCGCTGCCGATTGCAGCGACGCGGCACAGCTTATTTATTTTAAACAGAGTACTTAATATCTTTTTAACAACAAATAAGCAATAAGTTTCTCACTATGGTCCTTGGTAGAGTTCGTCTATGACGTTTCAACGCCGAAACGCAAACCGACGATTTTTGTGTCGCGGCGCCTCAACGCGCTTATGTGTTTTGGACCTTATTCATCTGTGCAGTCTTTAATATAAACAATACACAAAATTGATGTACCCCTAATGGAACTGAAAGCGTTATCATATCGCCGTCGAGATGTGATAACTTAATTGCCCACTGATGATGATAATTTGGTAATAAAGGTTCCTGGATTACTCCATCGCGCAATCATAAAGAACAATCAAAATGCAGTGCAGCCGGTCGTTCACATTGCTACTATTGTTTTACCTGTTCTTGTCGACATAACTTAGATATGTATTATTCAATGTTCGCCATTGCCTTGCGTCATGTAT
Source organism: Calephelis virginiensis (assembly GCA_002245475.1). NCBI lineage: Eukaryota > Metazoa > Arthropoda > Insecta > Lepidoptera > Riodinidae > Calephelis > Calephelis virginiensis. The sequence continues at coordinate 99,032 of NJDC01000917.1, forward strand.
TGTGCCGAGTTTTCCCAAGATATATATAAACTGCATGAGGTCCCGGGTTCGATTCCTGGGTCGGGCAATTAAAAGAAAATTGGATTTTTTCCAAATTTTGTAATAAAAAAACGTTGCTTGGAATTAGAAGACACTAAGTACCAAAATGTAATATGTGGCAAGCCTATCGCCAACGTCGCACATATCTAATCCCGAGTATTGTTTTTTTTGTTATAAAATTTTGAAAAAACCCAATTGTCTTTGTATTTTCTGACCCGGGAATCGAACCCGGAATCTCATGCAGTCAAGTTCAATTACTGGACCGCTAGATCACAGAGGGTTATTTCAGGTGTATCCTATAATTTAATAAAACAAAAACAAAATAGATGGAAAATTTAAAACACGTCAGATTAGTCCGGATTTTAACTTGTGATGTTTTTAATTAAAGTTTCCCGAGGAACATATTGAAAGTCTGTAGAAATGTCGCGTACAAACTATTTTAACAGAACTAGACGTGTTTTGTCTTTTTATTTTACTTTTTTTAAAAGAAGAGGGCAATAACTTAAAATTGGTATAGTCAGTGCACTGCAGAATAATCACCATTATCTCTAAGATGTAACAATTTTAACCTTGTTTTATATGTAGGAGTATTAAGTGTGTTGCAAATTAGCTGCAACATTTTATCACAAGAAGGAATACTTCCAAATATTCCCTGTGTTGGTCCGGGCTCCTTAGCAGAATAGACCATCTGCCTTCCTACCAGGCAGCTCGTAAATGGCGAGCATAGGCTTACCGTCACTTAAACCGTAACATCCTACTAGGTGGCAGAGAATCACTGCGACTCGCCCGGATTGGTACCACCGCCTTACCTATTCCTGCCGCCATAACGTCAATGCTCGCCGTTGACGTGTTCCGGTTCGGAGGGTAAGGTAACAGATAAACTTCCTTTTGCTCGAGGCCTAACACCCTGGTTTCAGGTTGGCAACGCTCCATTACCACCCTTGTTGTCGCTAGGCGGCAAGAGCTTCTTACCATTAGTAAACCAGTCTGCTTGTTTGACTTCTAATATCATTAAAAAACAATTCAGAAACTATTCAGAAACATATATAACCCTGATGATGCTTGTATAGCGAAACCGGTTGGCTAAACCATAAAAATAAAAAATGATAAAATATATTGTGGAAAGTACAAGTGTTTTTTAAATAAATTGCATATTCAGAAACTATTTGTTAGTATGCCATACCGAATCAATCATTGATAATGAATGATGAAAGAAGTTTACAATGTAACGTTTTGTTCGGAGACGACAAATGTCGCGGACCGTTCACTGACACCTCGTATTTTGTTCTCTACTATGGGGAATAAATTATTCATTGCTAATTTAAATATTCATCAAGTCTGAAAGGTAATTTCAATTCGGAAACAATTAGAATAAGAATCATGGATCGGAGGCGCTCCGGAAATAATTTGGACTGTTTGTTGAAAGATTATACTTTTCACCGAGAAATAAGTACACTCGTATACATTAAAATGTAAGTAATCCAAACCTTTTTTTTTCATGAGTCAATCTCACTGCCACATTTTTACTAGAAACGAAACTTCAATGTGTTAAATAGTAGCTCAACGATTAAATAATATTCTATTTACGACTAAACATACACATATAAAAAGATTAACACCCCAGCATTGGTTTGGCAACGCACCGTCAATATCTTGGTGGCATACAAGATATTGACGGTGCGCGACGTGTATTTCTTAGAACCAAATTTGTCACAACTTACAAATCTGTATCCTTGTTTGTTTTTCTGTAATAAGAAAAAAACATTTATATTATTCATAATATAAATATAAAGGCACTTCAGCCTTTATATTTTTGGAATTTTAGACTTACCTGTGCTACTCTAACCTGTGCTTGGACCCTGGTGACAGGTCAGTCATTCTAGACTTCATCATCACGTGAACATCGGAAGATAAAGTCCTTTGATTTGTTAAAGTCTGTATAATAGTGTAAATGTTTCAACTGACAGGCCTGAGATCAGATAACGAACTTTAAGTTTTACGAATTAGTTTAGATTAAAAAATAACTACTCTCAAGTATTTACACTCACACAGTCAAATGCACCCACTCACATGCACTCACAAACATACATACTCAAACACACACGCCATGTTAAATATATATGTAAGTATATTTCCGTCAAAAATAATATGTGAAGCAAAAACTTTGGACCCATTTTAAAGAAAATTGCGAGGACGGAAGAGTATGAAGTATAAATAGCATACCTTATAGTTTATGTGTATGAGAAGTGCAGAATGCTAATAATTTTCAATAATAAAGTGCATTAAATCAAAGAAAGATCACAGATGGCGCACAAACTATATTCATAATGTTTGAAAACGAAGTAGTTGGTCGTGATAAATAAAGGTGGCGATTACATCAAATTAAATTAAAATGTATTATGGTCGAATTTCGACTGATGGGCAACCACTACTATTCATAATTACTAGAAAATGGATTTTCACTAAGTGTCAAAGATCGAAACAGTTCAATACAAAAACTTTTAACATCTCTTTTTTCGTCGGGAGTTAAAAACACTTCGAACTGTACGCCACAGTGGTCCTTTCCAAACAATGTTTTTGAAATATATTAATAGCCTATCCAAAGCTGCCCCAATCTGTGTCTTATTCTTTTGATGAATATCAAATACAAAGAAATAATAGCCCTGAGACAGGGTTGCGTCGTTATTTGAATGACGAGGACGGCTTCAACTACAACAATTTAAATTAATGACTCCTTTGTCAAAAACGCGACAATTTAAATTGAGTTTTGTTCCTGAACTAGCTATGCACCCGCAGTATTTCTCGTGCGGACTTCACAATTTGTCTTGTTTTCGACTCTTTCAGGGATTAAATTTGAAAGATATTTTATTTCAAATACTCACGGATACTCGCCGCTCTCAGAGGAGAGAAACACTTTGTGTCAGACTTGATCCGACTAAAAACCAAACAATGACCTCGTGGCAGGCGGTGACCGCCTCCTATCTCGCGATCTTGTACAGACACTTTGTGAAGCATCCATGCCTGGAAAGCACCTGTACAAGTCGGAACGTCAGCAACTCGAACCGCTGTTAGAAGCACCCTAGGAGGACCGGACCGATAGCCTCCACCATCGCCTGCCCCCAGGACAACAGAACTGGGTTCTCCTTTTACCGCTCTAACATGGTATCCTACGCCGGCCTCTGGATACACTTCACGTCTTCCCACGCCAGAGGCTCATCGTATGCCCTCGCTGACGATACTTTGATGTGGACGTCGACAAGAACGTGCTATTAAAGCTCATTGTGTGGGTCTCCAGCGAAGACGTACAAAGCCCAGTGAAGTTGTACTGCAAGGTTGGCAACACATTAGTCAATTTAAAAAAAAGAGGACGTAGGTATGCCACTTTCCAGGATACCGTCCGGTAGCTGCGAATCGTCCTCGTCGCGACGACCTCTGCGGACGTTTTAATTCGACGTTTAAATTAATAATAAAATTTAACAGAAATGAGAAAACTGCTATTCGATTTAAAACATTTTTTAGCTCAAATATTTTCGGTTTGGCGTCGCATTTTATTACATAAATTGCAAATGAAAGAAATGGTAGAATTGTCTAATCTGATTACAAAAATACGACGTGATTGGCCATCCTATACGGTTACATATGAAAACATAACTCTCTTATTGCAGTTCAGTAAAAAGCTATCACTCTACACTTAATTACTTAGAAGCTTCATTGTATATTTGGATTCAAATGTATTTCTGGACAGAGGAAGTATTTTCTTAACGTGCCCTATTTTTGAGTGCCCTCGTCCCCCGGGAGCCGTTGTTTTTTGGCGTTGATTATTCTGGCCCGCGCCATTATAGCTTTTTTGTCCAATAAAGAGATTCTGGATTAAATTTTAAACTATATTCAAGTTTTTTAACTTACATGTATCACAAATAAAGGATCATTGACCACCTTGTTGGCCGAGAGGGTAACGTGTGTACGTTACCCTCTCGGCTAACAATTCGGCTCGGATTGATGGAGTTAGGAGTGTTCCTAACTCCATCAATCCGAGCGGCTTCGATTCCTAACGAAGAACATTAAAATTTGTTATAAAATCTGTTTACTCTCATACTCTTCTTCTCGTATACTTATGAAGATTATGAAATTATATTCACACCAGGTTGGTTGGAAAGGGACACGCAATGTGTTAACTTTACGAATATAATAAACACGAAACACTGGTTCGATTCTGAAAGGTTTTAACCTTTAGGCCCAAACTAGTTAGGATGCAACCTAAGACAGGATTTAGACTAAGATCCAGACACGACAGAGTCATTATGAAAGCAGAATTAGGTAAGGCAACGGCAAGTTGTTACACAGCACTTTCCCATAGATGGTCTCGTTGATAATGGCATACATTTCATCCAGTACTCACCTCTTAGGCTTGCCTGGCAGCCTCTCTGCCGCTGTGTGAGGATACAGTATTTTCTACTCAACAGATCCAGATCAGCACGTCATTTTACTACACTATGTATATTTAGCTTCAAACCGATTTTAAGTATACCAATAATAATTATATATTCTCTTATTGACCGAGCGAACGCACCGATGTGTTCAGATGGAGATGGAGTTGTATGTTTGTCCGGCGATAGCTTTAGTAGTTTTGATCGATCTTAATAATTTTGGTAAATGTGTAGTTTTTTAAGTTCGAAAATAGAAGAAACGGGGTGGGGGTTTCTGGTGGTGCTAGGGGAATAAGTGAAGGGGTAAAAATATTTTTTTCCGCAATTGTTTTGTGTGCTGTATCAAATGAAGGAATAATTTAGATTTTAAAAATTTGTTGTAAATGGTTTTTAAATAACAGACAAAAAAGTAATTTAGTTTACTAAATTTACTTAAAAATAAAATAGTATATAATTTAAACTGGGTACAGCAAAAAAAGATCGTATATTTTATTATTAACGCACTACCACTAATTCAATTACTTTACGCAAAAAATTTGTTAGCGTTAGGCAATGGTGGAGGATGAATCGAAAGGATCTATTGGGTGCCCGCGAGGTCTCGGTCCGGTACGAACTACTGGTTCGTATGTTGTGTCACTATGTACGATTGAGGTATACATGGAAACTTCTAAATAGTTTTTGATCAAGTTTCCGAACGTCCGACTTTAGTCCAACTTAAAAGATAGGATATCTAGTTTTAAGTCTGTTAATGTTTTAAAACAAAAAAGTGCGGTCTAACGAGTTACAAATTATATTCAGCCGGTAATGGAACATGTTACTATCAAAACTGTCAACCTTACCACAAAAATAAACGAGTGTTTAATCAAACATTATCTCAAATTGATATCCAATCCATCAATAACTCGACCTGCATCATGTTACTCGTTGAGAATCATATTTCAGATGCGACTTATAAAAGAAGTGTTAATTTTTTTTATTCATATTGGAAGTCAAAAAAGAAGACGGATTTCCTGATGGTAAGAAATTCACGCCACCTAGAGACACCAAAGTTGGTAATGGTGTGTTGCCAACCTTAGGCCGGGATGTTAGGCCTCGAGCAAAAGTAAGTTTATCGGCTACTTTACCCTCCGAACCGGAACACGTCAACGGCAAGCGCTGACATTATGGCGGCGGGAATAGGTAAGGCGGTTATACCAATACGGGCGAATTGCTGCGAAATTT
>NJDC01000917.1:117355-127588 GCA_002245475.1 Calephelis virginiensis
AATCACATTTATGTCTTCATTTGGCATTTTTGTATAATCTTTTACAGACATTGTAACAAAATTCACCGATTTCACCATTTTCTAAAAATCACTAGCAAGGTAACCTAAAAAGTTTTCTGGCGTAACTATAATAAGCCGAACGTCCTTTTGTAAAAATATAAACACTTGAGACTAGTAAAAACACTTAAATCTTTAAATTGGAATGATGCGGCGAAATCACAACTCACTTAAAACAAAATATCGTCACGAATCAATAAATGTATTTATAATAATGGCGGCTTTGGATTTCAAACAAACTTGCAAGTCTGTGTGACCAGTTAAGTCAAATAAATAATATGAAAACCCAGCAATTACCTAAATAATTGAATAATGAGCTTTTTATTAAAATGTAACGAATATATTATAAATAACAAAATTTCAATAAAACTTGTAAATATATTAATTTTTTGGTAGTGCAGCCTTTAGCAGCACACACACATGCAAACATTTTGTATGTGTTAAGTGCGAAAATACGTCTATACGAGAAACGGGATCCTGCTAGGAAATGAAAAAAGTCTATTCGTACCCGCGCCCAACCGCTGTACGGTCACAGTTCATATTCAAGTTCACGGTTTTGTTTGAGGATCCTGGCTCGGCACATTGATCGTCGCCTAAAGCTGTGCAGGACATATTATTTAAACGTTTGCGTATGAATATTGTTTTCTCGTTTTTTCATTCGTTGCTTTGCTTGTTCAATGCGAGTGATAACCATGTCATTAACTGAGTTCAAAAAAATGAGAAGGTTCTCAATTCAGCCGGTATATCTTTTTATGTAGGTAGGTACACCGATTTCGCCGAGGTTTCTATACCCATTTAGGTAATTCTTTTTTTGTTTGCTGCGAAATAGTTTCAAATTGGTCGCAAAAAATTTTGATTCAGATAGTCCCATTAGTTTTTATTTTATGAGCATTTTTTGTCTAATTTCTCCTACTTATTTTTATTAAATTAAATCATATCAGCAATAAATTAAAAGTAATAAGTAAAAATATCTAGGTTAGTAAAAACTGACTTAAAACAAAAAAGTAAAAAATAATAAAGATTTAATATCAATCATATACTACTTATTATTTATATGTGCCATTTACTAATAGGTTTGAAGTCGGTGCCTAACCTTAAAGTAATAATTATGTTAAATTAGCTATTTATTAACGTAGTTATTTTGAATTGAAAATCATGAAACGTCGTAATAGTTAAAGTACTCCGAGACTAAAATCTAAATTATAATCTGTATTAAATTTAAAAAAAGACTATTCAGTCAATTTAGTCGTTGATGTACTTAAGTATATCAATCATCATCGCCAGAGTCGGTGCATGTCGCACCGTCGGAAGCACGCATAATGCTGATGGTTCCATGCTGATGATCGATCGAATAATCAAAAAGCAACAAGTAGTAATTATAAGTAGTAATTATAATGTAATGTTGTGATAAATAACTTGCTAACTTTTATTACTAACACGGTTGATATTTCATCTGAAACTGGGATCATGCAGATATGTTTGAGCGCACACTCGTGTGATGAGATCGAATTGCCCAGGCAAAATGTATGTAAACTAACAAGAAGTTTCTACGAAGGAAAGATGGATCCGAACAAAAAAATTACAGGAAATAATCAAATTGATCAAAGTATTTAAACCTAACTAACTACCTAAGTTTTTAGCTAATTACCGAAATAAACTTCTGCCCGCTTCTTCTTCTTATTAGACCGTATACACGTCTTTTCTAAAGTAGATAACACTCTTAAGGTGAGGTAAGAGTAAGGGACCTGGTAATAAATCAAAGTAATTTACTTCATCAGAAGAATCTGCTGCATGCAACTCTGTTATTTCTGTTCAAGTGAGACAAAATGTGTCTGACCATTTCTCTTTGCGAGTTACATGTCACATCAAAATCGTAACAGAACATATTAATAAAGACTATGTTCAAAGTAGTGGGGTTCGTTGGAGTTAAAGAAATTCCAGTCAAAAATATAGTTAATGTGAATATTATTGTGTAATACTAAGCTTAAAAAAGTCAATGGTTTAAAAGTTTGTAATATGTGCAATAATTTTATTGACTGTGGCAATACATATGAGCAATAAAAAAATAAAAAATACAATACAATTTAACAATAAATAAGGGCTCTAAGCTAACATTAGGTTGCGATTCCGACAAACGTAAAAGTAAAAAACAAACATTCATTGGGATGCAAATATCACGTGAACGACTATCACAGTAGGTATCTATAAATCGTTCGCCATCAACTGTTAACTCGAAACATTTTGTGTAAGTATGAGCAACGCTTCGTCACTTTTAGGCAAACTACCAGCGGTTATACTAACGGATTCCAGTTCGTTGATTATAGGAATCAGGCTTAAGTGTTTGGTAATACCTTGTTTGGGTCCGGAAGGTTGGGTAGATTATCTTTTTTTTAAAAAAGTATCTTCACGCCCTTATCCCCGAAAAGGTAGGCAAAGGCACAACCAAGGCACCCACGACTAGCTGAAGACACCAAGTCCCACAATGTATTAGGTGGCAAGCCTATCGCCAATCGGGCACATATCCAATCCCGAACAACATTTTTTTATTAGAAAATTGAAAAACCCAAATTATTTTTATATCTATGTATTAACTGTGTGATGTCTATAGGTCAGGGTTGTATGGTAAGCCATCAGTAGAGGTGTGGTATACTCGTAGCAACAATAGTGAAAACTTCAACAATGAGATATTACAAATTGATGACATCATTGAAGTGAGATATAAAATGTTTGTTTTTGAAAAGTCACAATATCTCATTGTTGAAGAGGGAAGTTCGACAAATGATCAGTGCGGATGAAAGATAAATGGGGAGCGGCTCGCAGGACAATACCTTCAATAAATTCAGCTTTTGTTGGTTCACTCATTGACAGAACTTATTCACAGGTTATAAAGAGATGCCACGTTTTTTTCAATTTCATATTTCTTTTTTTAATATTGTCTAACTCAAAATAAATATTAAGTCACATAATCAGGCAGATTTCTTGATACTATTTTATGGACACGACTATGTTTCTTGTCTAAAGTTACCTTACCCTTCGGCCCTGAACTAGACGATATTAAATACTAAGGTTTTAATTAGACAATTTTTGCAAAACTCTTCCTCCTAGTCACAACGACCTCCATGGTTGCCAAGCCAGCTGCTATATTTTATATGTGTTTGTTATGAACATTTTACAAAATTACGATTTTTCAAAACAGGCGAATTTCAACTGGCTCTCTAAAAAAATTATAACTTATTTTAAAAAAAATTAATAGAAGAAGGCGTTACTTTGCGGAAATCCATACTTAAATCTAAATAAAATTATTTTGTTTAATTTTACTCACTTAAAGGTTGCGAAAAACAATTCCGAATCATGAGATCGTCATCACAAAATATTTCAAAAATATACTATAATATGAAAAATTATCAATATCAATTTCCGTCGCGGCGGATCATGACGAGTGATTCTTCCATAATATTTTATCGGAACATCTCAATCGGGCTATAACTGAAGCTTGTATTATAATCAATCTCAATTTCCCCTCCCAGTTTGGTTCGTTATAAATTTTGTATGTTGTTTATTGACTTCTTTTGTTGTTGCGATATACAAAAAAAGGAATTCTTTGGTTGTCTTTTTTTTTCAAATAAATTCAATAATAAGTATGCCTTTTTTTGACATGACAAAATTTTGTCTGGTATAATTCTCTTTAATAAAAGGTTTAGTATCTCTTCGATATTTGTTTATACTTTATTTATGATTTATTTATTTATGATTAAGTAAATCTACGTTTTGAATTTATAGGACGTAGGTGCCCGGGAAGACCTAGGTTGATATTTCATGATCCATTCGCTCGAGTTATCCGAAGGTGGTGTCAAGAGTTTCCGAAACCGGTGGAGGATGCTAGGCAGGTCTACCAGGATCGTGAGGTTTGGCACTCGACACTCTATCCCTACCGCGTAAGGGACATGGTGTGAAGATATGTATTAATGTATGTATTTATGTATGTATGTACGCTTAAAGTTTGCATTTGTTGATAACATGTTCGTGCCCTTTTCGTCTAAACTTTACTTCAAACTGGCCCACTTTCTAGAACAAATTAACAAGTACTTAATTTGATTGATTCATCCAAACCATAAATTCTTTTATTCTTTGAAATAGTGTATGATCTACTTATCGATCTTTGCCAACAAAAAACTATTAACAAAAAACTATTAAGGCTATTTTCGCCATAACTCATTTAATCTTAGCGAAATTTAAAAAAAAACAAAAATAAAGAATAATTACTGAGATCAGCTAGTGTTGTCCTTTCTGTACTTCCCTAATCTCTTTGTATCTAAGGTCTTTGTATCTGTAAGAATCAATACTCATATTGTCTAACAAATGTATATGTTTACATATAACATATTATATATACATATGTAACTTATAATAGTGTAAAAAAAATCTTGCTGAAAGGCATGAATGATCAAATATAGATTACCATTGGTAACTTCTCCTTTGTGGTCTAGCGTTCCAAGTGTTAGACTTGACTTCATAAGGTCCCGGGTTCGAATGCCGGGTCGGGCAACAAAAAGAAAATATGGTATTTCCAAATTTTTATTAAAAAAATGTTGCTCGGGATTGGATATGTGCCCATTTGGCGATAGGCTTGCTACTTATCACATTGTGTCTTTGGCTAGTCGTGGGTGCCCTGGTTGTGCCTCTGCCTACCTCTTCGGGGATAAGGGCGTGAAAATACTTTTAACTTTATTTAATGTTCATTAAATTTATACTATCATAGATGTTACTGTATAAATGTACTAAATAAATGTCTATCAAGCTTAATACAATAACAATAATACAAGTTGAACCAATTTTTAAAATTTGTCCAGGGCTATTTATTTAATTCATATTTTTAAACAATATTTTAATCTTTTTATTTAAAATAAGCATTATTTTCTTATTTTAAATAAATAGATTAAATATTGTTGTCATGCATGTCATTTCATGTCATCATGTCATTATCAGTCATGGCGGCCGAAGAATTTGTTTCGCTGTTTCTTCTCCTGATTGGCTAGGTTCGGAAAAGCAAAAGGCAAATAGATTACATGCCATTTCTTGATATGTTTACTTTGCCATTTCTTTTCCTCACTGACTAAGGAACGGTGGCTGTACACGATAGGCAGCATTCAAATTAAAATCTTATTAAATTGTTTGTAATAATCATGAATTTCATAAAAAATATTATTAATTCTTTGTTTAGATGTTCAAATTTTATGTAACCTACGGTGTTGCCCTCTAAGTGTATGCCAAATTCCATGAAAATCATTTAAGCAGTTTTTGCGTAAAGAAGTAACAGACAAACATACAAACTTTATACTTTACTTTACTTTTGTATATTAGTAGGATTAATTTGTTTAAATATTTACAAAAAAAAATGCACTACACAATGTGGTAGAATATGTTGTTATGCTTAAATATATTATATGTAACAACATCTTAACACACATATTCCATAAATAAATATTTTTCAGTTCATTTCAGGTTTCAAATATATGGAAGTTTTTATTTATTTAACGACAACGCACAGTGCAGGCAGTAAATACACTTAACGTTTTAATTTTGGATCATTTTACAATTACAGAGGTAGGTTATATTAAAAAAAGGTGTCAGAACTTTACATTTCGTTGCTTTTCAAAAATAATTTCCTGTTCCATTCAATGTATTTTCCATTGAAGTTTAAATTGAAACTGTTATTAATAATCGATAAATTTTACGCATCGTATGATAAATTGAATAGAACTAGCACGCGGGCGCGCAAAATATTTTGCAGGACTGCCGAGTCGAATTTGTCAGTTGTGTCGTTTTCCAAGCTAATGTATTCGCAAAAGTTTAGCAAAGCCGACTCATCGGGTAAAGTCTCTGAGGAAAAACGGGGTGTTACCTAATGGAAACAAGTTGGAAGTTCGATGGATTGTTGGTTCAAGGTGGTGGAGGTTCGAGAAATTTCTCGCAGCTGGGATTATTCGACGAATTGGTAATTAGATTTTGTACCACGCTTAGAATGAATTAAATGTATTCGTGTATTTTTGGGCCGCCAAATGGGAATGTTTAACTTGTGTTTCCTTTTGGTATTGGAACTTTATTTATTAACCTGCGGATTTTTTCTCGCATGAATGTTTTTGGGGCTTTATATAGGTAACAGTTAATCTCCAGCTTCAATACTTTTTAAAATATATATATTTTTAATTATAATTCAACGAGATACGGGTTTTAGCATATTATTGAGATAAAATTCGTGGAATACGTTCTTAATTGTTTTATGTAAAGAAGCAGATTGGTCTCCAGACAACAAGAGATAACCGTAGCCTATTGAAGCCATAGACAACACAGGTACGTCGCTGTTCTGTGACCCGGGTATTTAGGGCTAATGTGCTGGCGTACCAGCTATCCTACCCTCCGGACTGAATGCTCCATCGACCTAAGAAATCAAAATCATTTACATTTTGGTATTTTTTTCTAAAATGTTTTTTGTACAACTTGAAATATAATTTTATGTTATAATGACACTTTTCAGTCAAACATGCCAGAAACAGTAATCCCTATTTTTGGCGAAAAAAACTTGCTGTAATATAACTTCGCTGTGGTTTGCTTACAATTAACTTTTTTTATTTAGGTACCGTTAGTAACTTACAATCAAATACTGAACCTTAAAATAAAACAAATTTATTTATATTTAGTCAAAAAAAGTTATATTTATGTTTAGTGGAAAAGTACAAGAGTTTACCTTAAAAAAGTGTGTATGCCTAAGAAACTAACGGACTTCGTGGTTTTGTGCAGTGGCGTAGCTAGGCATGGGCAAAGTGAGCCCACGGCCTCGCACCTAAAAGGCCTCGCACTACCTGATTTAAAATCTTTGCCTATTTTGAAATTAAATAAAAGCCCGAAAAATATTGGCCTCACTCTTCTGTTTCTGAAATATAAACAAAATAACTCCTAGATTCTAAGTAAACGCATTGTACAGACATGACAGCTTTTCGCTTATTTAAAACTTTGCGCTTAAAAGGTGGGTATAAATTTAAAAGTGGCTATTGCCAATTAACGCAATTTTCGTGACTGGATATACAACTTTCAAGGAATCGGATTTAATGGATGCAAAAGCCTACGATTTCATAGAAAAGAGGAGTTATGATATTCCAATGACTTTTAAAGAGAAAAGGATTCGAAAGAACAAGAAAATGTTCAATTACGAAGCCGTAGATAAGCCTATTGAGTCTGCTGAAACTAGATTAAGAACAGATTTTTTTATTACAATGGTTGATGCCATAATACAAAACATTAATACAAGATTTGCTGCACTCACTGAATACTACAACAATTTTAGATATTTATACGACATAAATAATTTAAAGACTTTGCCAAATAACGAGCTTTTGAAGCATTGCAATGATTTAGGTTTCGTACTTCAAGTCGGAGAAAGTAAAGACATAGAATCATATGAACTTTATGAAGAATTAAAACATTTAGTGCCTAATCCACCAAACTCTATTAAAGACGCTAAGCAGATGGTCAATGTATAATTACAAATTAGATGGTAGATATCTGTCGTAACGTCTACATTGCCATTCGAATTATGTTGACTACATCTTCCACAGAAATAAGTTTTTCTAAATAAAAAAATATTAATAACTAGAAACAGCATAAAGCAGGAACGACTGTCTGTCTTAGCAATACTTTCAATCGAAGCAGAATTAGCTGCAAAAATCAATTAATTCGTAATTGATTTTTGCAGCTAATTCTAAATCCTTATAGGATTTTATTAAAGCAATAAACCGAAGAACATTATTTTTGTAACAATGTAAATTAATAGATTTAAAGAAAGAGGTCTAGATACTGTTCTAGAGAGTAAAACTAAAAATGAAACCCTTTTTCATATAAGTAGATTTGTTTTAAATACTCTCCTATCCATCTCTAGTAGCGCTTATAATTTGTTCACTATTAGTAAAGTAGGTATGATGTCAAATCATGTTTGGTAAGACCATGGAGTAATTATATAAGTATAAGATAAAGTTTTTGGGTTGCTTTTGGGAACGAACGGAAAGGGGCCTCGCCGATGCGACTTTGCCCACGTTTAAATTAGTCCACTCTACGTCACTGATTTTGTGCTAGCAAGGGAGTTCGATGGTTATACTGATTTTGCCTGGTTTTAGTTTGAATATGAGTTTTTATTTGTAATTTGTCAACTCCATCCATTTCCTGTTAATATGTCGATAACTGATCAGAGTCCTAACCATGAGTTAGCGTTCGTCAAGTCTCTACGTACACGTGCTACCACCATTGTAAATTATTTGTATGAAAACTTCGAACAGCGCCTCTTTTTTTTGGTCTAAAAATGTGTTTATCTTAGTCACTACTAAGATAAACACATTTTTAGACCAAAAATGTCATAGATTTCGACACGTAAATGTAATGTAAACGAATGTAATCTATACTAAACTTATAATCAAGGCTCAGGTTCAAACATTGCTTGCAAGACGAAGTTACTTTACCCAGATCTTCTCTCAAGTATTTTTCTTTTAGTTTTTTACGATATCCATTTTGCTTCGGCTCATTTTCTGCCAATAATCTGTATGTCAGAAGACACGTCTTATAATTGAAATCTTTACAAAATAGGTGGTTTATCTTTCCATAAATAGAAGACGCATAAAGATATATGTCCGCAGAGGCAGGCCAGTCAACCAGATTTTGTAAGGCCAGTTTTACAGCTTCATTTTAGGCTAAAAATGTATAAATATAATTAGATAATGCTGAAAACAACAACCACAGGGGAAGAAAGGTTCTCGAGTAGCGGCCCCGCACCGGAGGATGTGGTGTTTGTTGGACGACCTTCCACTCGGTGGACTGGTGATCTGGTCAAAGTCACGGGGAGTTGCTGGATACAAGCGGCTTCCATCTGATGATGATGATAATGATGATGATGATGATGATTATTAAGATGTTAGCGGTAATGAAAAACAAAATGACTGTTTAAATTTATTCTTTGCTTAAATCTCTGTGTCTAGCCTCTGTGGTCTAACGGTCCGGGTGTTGGACTGCATGAGGTCCTGGGTTTGAATCCCAGATCGGCCAACATAAAGATAATTGGATTTTTTCAATTTTCTAATAAAAAAAAATGTTGGTCGGGATTGGAAATGTGCCCGGTTGACGATAAGCTTGCTACCTATCACATTGTGGGACTTAGTGTCTTCGGCTAGCCGTGGGTGCCTTGGTTGTACCTCTGCTTACTTCTTCGGGGATATGGGCGTGAAGATACTTAATTAAAATGACTTAAAACTTTCGACACCAATTTTTATAAACATTTAAAATTTTTTGTAACGACCGTGTGCTAGGTTAGAAAAACGACGCAACAATGTCGAAGATGGCGGCTTTTATTAAATGGGTAGTAGTAGTTGCAGACCAGAAATTATAGTAGGCCCTTTTCCTCCTCCTCGCATCGTTATTCTCATTACTGGGGTCGTGATTCCCTAGGTGAGGTATGATCTTGCTCCGAACAGTTGCACGGCACTTATTCCTCTCCTTGGCCGAATGGAGGGCAACGTGTAAGTTAGTCTCCAGGGTTATTCGGGTCTGGTCAGTCCACCTAGTTGGGTTACGTCCTCTCGGTCTCCTACCGTCAACCTTTCCGGTGACCAGAAGTTGCTCGAGGTTGTTCCCTTCTTTTCTGGCGATGTGACCAAAGAACTCAAGTACTCTTCAAAGGCAAATAGATGAGAGTCTGGCCTTTACTTGGAGTTCCTGTAAGATAGACGTATTTGTGCGGAAGGCCGTCCATGGGATCTGGAGCATTCGCCTCCAGCACCACATTTTAAAGGCATCGATGCGGTTGCGGTCAGCTTTCCTCAGCGTCCATGTTTCTGTCCCATAACTGAATATGGAGAATATCAGAGTCTTCACAAGTCGCATTTTTGTTTTGCAGGAGATGTTGCGATCTCTCCATATGCCCTGCAGCTGGAACATTCCGATCTTAGCCATAGCTATGCGTCTTCTGATTTCCTTTTCACACGAACCAGTGTTGCTTATGTTAGCTCCAAGATAGATCAAGTCAATCAATCAATCAATCATTTATTGCTTCATATGTCACAAAAAAGGTATTACAATTATTTCCAATAGTTGTTTGAATGACATATGTACCCTATTAGGGTGTTGCAAATTGAATCT
>NJDC01000917.1:138577-150772 GCA_002245475.1 Calephelis virginiensis
TATAAACAACTTATATGATCATAAAAGCTTGTCGTAATGATGAATGTTTAATTAAATTGAAATTTTAATAATTTCAACTTAGCAGATTTTACAGGAATCAGTAAGTAGATACCTACAAGTTTATTTATACACGAAAATCGCGCGACAAGCTATTGTGGTCATACAAGTTGTGTATAATGAGGTTGTAAGTTGATAGTTAATATTTTTAAATAAAAAATATTGTTTTCTTCGCTTTAAAGCGTTTATATAAAAGCTTCTTCTAAAAAAGTATTTTTGTTTAATTAATTATTTTAGTAATGACTGACAACAAGAAATCAAGAAATGTCCTATTCTTCCTACTTTCAACCCTTACTAACTTCAAAGCCAAATAATACAGCCAAGACTTAGCTCTGGGCTACACTCCTATTTTCCTCCAATAATGCTCTTCTGGTTCATTAGATAAAAAGATATCAGCCTCAGTATCGTTAAGTCAAAAGCTAAGACTTAATTCCTTTTTATGCTGGCTCACAAAGAAACCCGGGGCCTTTCACTAATTGAACTGTTCCTGACCGACAGTAATTGGGGACGCGTGTTGAGCCCTTTGCCATTCGAACCTTAATTATCAGATCGGGGATTTCTTGGGAAAAAAATCCACGTCATTTTGTGAGCCAATTAAAAATACAGCATTCTACAGATAATTGTAGCATTCATTAGAAATTGTGATTGTGTTAAATTCTGTTATAATCTGTGTTTTGCAGCCTACCTATTCCTGCCGCCATAACATCATCGCTTGATGTTGATGTTTTCCGGTTTTGGAGGATAAGGTAGCCGGTAAACTTACTTTTGCTCGGGGTTTAACATCCTGGCCTTAGGTTGGCAACGCATCATTACCACCTTTGGTGTTTCTAGGTGGCGTAAATTTCTTGCCATCAGAAAATCCATTTGCTTGTTTGATCAACATCAAAAAACATCAATAATGTTATTGGTGCGTTGTGTATTGTTATTATTGCTAACAGTAAATAGGAAAAAGTCATTTTTTTAATCCGCTCTAAAAAAAACGAGTATTTCTTATATTTTTTTATGTTTCTTATGCGACTACTCCATCAATATACAACTGATTTGACAGTTCTTTTTTTAGAAAGATAAGTCATGATTGCGAGGTGGTCTCATATTAATTTTATCATGATACGACTAGTGACGGTAAATGAAAAAAAAATGCATTAATAAGTGTAATTCAAAAACTAGAAGTAGTATGTTATTAAAATTTATTGGGACCATTTCGAAACCATGTGCTATCTTTCGTAAAAAGAATTTGAAGATACTTTTAAATTATCAAATCGGGACGCGGTACCCCAATGAAATACATATGTAGTTGTAGTCGGTTGTTGCAATTTTTTTGCACTTGATTATTTGTAAGATACTTTTACTTTTTAATTACTTGTTGATGATATTTTTGACAAAAAATATTGCTAAAATGTATAAATTTTGTTTACAGATTGTCTGCATCTCCAACTGTATCGAGATCCAAAAGACCGTTACAAAAAGGGACAAACTAAAGCTTCCCTTTCACTTCAACACTTCCTCGGCTTTGAATCTGGTTTCAATTTGGACAAAGAATCAAATACCATTGCAATAATTTGCCAAGACGTTATAGTGGTATTAGCTTTCGAGACCCGAGAAAGGCTGATAGCATGGCAAGTTAAAGTTGGAGGACAGTTGGGAACGTCAAAGGAGTTTTTGGTGATGATTGGTGGAGGAGGATCTAAGAAACTGCCACCTGGACCAGCTAGGCTTCATCTTCAAGGTCGACGATTTGCTTTAACAAGTGGCGTTCCTCCTCGAGTTTTGGGTTTATGGGAATTAGCTCATTTAAGGTATTTATTATTTTTTTTATTTCATGAAAACTAATTCGTTTATTATTTTTGTTGCAGAAGTTAATTTTTTCATGAATTTGCAAGTAAGCCAACTAGCCCTTATCTATTCCTCTATCAGCAATGACGGTGACCTGTTCCACCCTGGAAGGTAGGGTTGCACAATAGGCCTAACACCTGGGCGTTAAGACAACAGCGTACCCTAAACATCTATGGCATCCATAGGCTATGGTTATCTCTTGACATCAGGAGAGCCTTACGCTTTTTCGATATCTTGACTTACAAAAAGAAGAAAAATCTCCCTTAGCGATTCAGATCTTTTAAGTTTTGGCGACTAGAAAGAAAAAGTCCAACAGAAAACATTCCAGTCAGTTGCCGATCTTCTAGATTTTAGTACGCTCTTTTAAAATTTTTAAATTTTTTAAAATTTTATTTTAAAAATTTTAAGTACTATCCGTTTGGATATGACACCAGGTGTAACTGTCTGATCGTTTTTTTTTTTATTTTTATCCCAATTTATATTTTTTGTCTCTATTTTAGCTAAACGACTGTTTAGTTAAAAAAATATTTACAAAAGCGTTAATGTAACATTTAAAGTTGTTCTGCCATAACCTAATAATAACTATAAAAATATGTTCTGTGTCATTGAATCAGATATCATTAATCAGTTTCGAACAAACTGCTAGAGCTAAGTGAGCATAGTTTTTATACATATTCTTATAGTATCAGAAGCCGAGCAAAAAGTTCATCGTGTCTAGTCTGACACAAAATGTTACAAAATGAAACTAAATAAATCACCTATTTTACCACCAGGGGCTCATAAAAAATGTTTTGCCATTTACTGCAACTTTAATATTGGAAAAAATTGTAAAAGCAACACATACGATTATTTATTTATCCTAGACTTTTTAAATTCTAAAATTTAAGGGATATAAAATTTTTAGGAGTCGATGCAGACCAAATCTTTGACTGCTCTTCGTAACGTTTCCGTAGACGGCAGATAATACTTAATGCCTCTTACTGGTAGAATATTGGGTTTTTATTACCATTTTGCCTTCGGTGTCACTTTCAATATAGTTTCTTACCTTGCTACAAGTAGCACGATACTATAATGGAGTGATTTATATGCTGTTTTTTTTGTTTGAACCTGACATGATACAAACATATCTTTACGACAAGTCCCTTACGGTGGCAGACAGAGAGTATTGAGTGCCAAACGCTCACTGACCGCATTCATAATAGTGAGATCCGGGAGAGAGTGGGATTAGAAGAAAGAGTTGGTGTTAAAATGAGAAGGTCATGGTAATGTTTCGGTCATTTGGATAAAATGTCAGATGAAAGATTGGCAAAGCAGATTTACAATGTGAATATGGATGGATGTAGGTATCCGGGAAGACCGAGGTTGACATTCCATGATAAGATCACTCGGATATTATCCGAGGGAGGTGTCAAGAGTCTCTGAAACCAGCGTGTTTGTATAGAAAGGGTTATAATGAATGTGAAAGAAGCCAAAGAGGTTAGTCAGGATCGTGAGGTTTCGCACACAAGATAGTTCTTAGCTCTAATTTATGGAGTTATGTTTGGCCGTTCAAGGTATTCATTTGTAAGCATCGGAATTAATATTAGACGCACTATGGGTATTTATTTCACTTTCAGAAATAAGTGAGACTTAATAGTAAAGCAATAACGAATGTTAGTACAATTGAGCTGGTATGAGAGTGGAGCTCGACAATAGGAGACGTAACCCTGGAATGTTTACTGGTAAACTCATCAAGTTTGAACTTATTAGATTCATATTAACAAAATCTAAATCATACGTGCGGGAGTGTTTTAGTTTTCTGCGTTCTACTGATTCTCTTGTCGTAATAATTCCCTGTACTTCATTTTCCGCTTCGTACACCAATTGTTACTCTAAATCTTTTGCTTTTCATGTAAATGTTGTGATTTGTGACAGCCCTTCTTTACCTAATTTTAAGAAAAGATTGAAGGAACATTACTTTTCGTTGACAATATAATATACCAGTATTTTATCCTACAAAGATATTTTAATAATGATAATTGTACCTGTTTCATTTTTACATACTTGACTATTATATTTTTATTTGTTTGTTCTAAGAATATCTATAGGTAATTGTTTTTTTGTACACGATGCTTTCCGTTTTATTTTCACAGCTTAATTTTTTTTGGGTTGGCTGGAATAATTTTATTTAGTTAGAGATAAACTCGCCTTTTGTGCATTTTTAGTTCTCTTGTATTTTGTGAATTTTTTGTGTGCAAATAATAATAATAATAATACGATTCTGACCCATTCATTTGGAATAACTAAATGGACTAAAACTGACTTAGAACAAATAGAACGGACCAAACGCACACAACTCACTAAACACAAAAATTTAGATCCCAAATCTGCAATAGAAAGAATGACCATTAAGAGACGAGATGGGGGTAGAGGTTTAATAGATGTACAGCATTTATGGTGAAAACAAATATATAGTTTAAAATCATTTTTTCACAGAAAATCTCAAACGAGTGATATGCATAGGGGAATAGTACAAAACGATAGAAATTACACACCGCTTAGTTAAAAACAAGATTTACTTCAAGAAAATCCAAGAAATGTATACCCACAGAATAAAAAAATTGAAGATTGGCTGAAAAAAACACTTCATGGCCGACATGCACACGACTTAAAGCAACCTTACATAAATAAGAAAGCCTCGAACATGTGGCTCAAAACCGGCAGCCTATTCCTGGAAACTGAAGGTTTTATGATTGCAATACAAGATCAAGTAATTAACTGAAACATTCGAAAATACATAATAAAAGACCCCACAATACTAATAACAAGTGCCGTAGACGCCTCTCACAACCAGAAACCATCCAACATATCACCGTAGCTTATACAAACCTCACATAAACTGATTACACTCACAGACACAATCAAATCATCAACATCATTTACCAAAAAATAGCGCTCAATCACAAACTCATACAAGACACAAACACACCATATTACAAGTACACACCGCAGACAGTTCTAGAAAACACAACATACAAACTTTACTATGATCGCGCCATTCTCACTGACAGAACCATTCACTACAACCGTCCAGATATCATTCTTCAAGACAAAATAAATAAATCCACATACTTAATAGATATTGTAGTAATCTACAAAAGACAATAACAGAAAAATTAAATAAATGCACAGAACCAAAGGAGGAAGTAATTAGAATCTGAAAACAAGATAAAGTTTACATAGTACCCATAGTGATCTCAACAACCGGTGTTATACCCATTAATATCCACAATAGCCTAACTCTAATAGATCTTAAACCTTACATAGTAACAAACATTCAAAAAGCCGCTATATTAAATACATGTAGGAAATTCATGCAGTTAGGAGAAAATGATATTACCCCACAAATATCAACCCCACATCAAACACTATAACTTACTTGGACTTGGCCCGTAGTTATAGTAAATACCAGCCCTAAAAAGCTGAGAAAAAAGAAACTATTCCAAAATAATAATAATAAATCTGTTTATAGTTTTGATAACGAGGACTTAAATATAAGGATCTGATAATTTAACTGGGAGGTGGCTGATGGACCATTCCGTTCTAAACATAGTTTAGAAATCACGGAATTATGTTCTGTTCGTTCTTTGCAGTTTATTTAAAGCACATCAAAAAGAGAGGTTCTTTAAGTTCGACTTGTCTGTGTGTGTAAGTATGGTAATGCGCTTTTTTAAACCCCTGACGCAAAATGTGTCTCTATAAGCATGTGTGTGTGCAGTTATTCAGTGGAAGTAAGGAAAACTGATATGATGAAAATGTATGGATGTTTGTTACTCTTTCACGCTCGAATGGCTGAACGGATTTGTCTGAAATTTGGAAGACAGATAGAAGACAGTATGTTTGAGCTAAACAATCGTTGTCCGGAGATGAAGGCACATTTTAAATTTAATGACTGATATACTTGAGTACTTCTATATAAATTCAGATACAACATAGTACAACAAAACGAAAAAAATAACAGTTTTGTGGATCACTGTGTTTTATATACATTTTTTTTTTATTTTGAATAGAATAATTGTACTGTTTAAATATTTTGGTTAAAGCAAGAATAGATTTAACAAACTGTTATAAAACTGTGGCTTCACAATATGGTGGTACTTCCGCCGTCAACGCTAAAGTTGAACGCACATTCAGTTTGTTTAATTTCATTAATAAGTGTCTATAAAAATGTTTGAGACAATTATAAAATGGGTATTCATTACTATTTTAAGAGCTTTAGTATTGACGTATTTATACGTGTTATATTAGTTTGGTATACAAGGAATGAATAAATAATAATACGAGTATTAGGTCCTTACAAATAAAATTGGCGTTATGTATGGGAGCAACGCAAAGTTGATAATCTTTTAATTTTATGTATTTATTTAATCAAAATATGAAACACGACTTTTTTTATGATTTTACCATCTCATCCCTTGATCCCTTTACTGAAAAAATAATTCGGATGGGACTCAATATAATCTTTAAAGGCGGTTTGGACTGCCCCATCAGAATTTATTTTTTCCCTTGCAAGAAGTTATCCAAATTTAGCGAAAAAGGTATCTGTTGGACCAAGATCCGGGGAACACGGTGGATGTCAGTCCAACTAAAGCTCTTCTTATTTATGTAGGTAAATGGTAGCCGTCTGTTGTGCAGTGTGTGTTCTCGTGAAGCAGCAGTGGCGAAAAGCAATTGACCAGCCTCGATTGTTTTGCAGATAATTCATCACAGTTTGCAATTGCTAACAATAGACGTCAGCTGTAATCGGCGGGCCTGATTAGAGAAAACAGTAATAAACGACACCGGTGCTGTTCCACCAAACACATACAACTAACTTTTTTGGGTCAATTTTTGCTTGAGTCTGGATTTGGCTGCAGTGCCAGGGTCCAGTCTATTATCGAAGAAAATCCTCTTTTCATCACACTTTTTATTCGATTTGAAAACCCTGCATTATTGTGCCGGTCAAGTTATATAACGCTGCAGTCAATGCACGTTTGCCGGTTTGCTTCATTCAAGTTTTCTGGAACCCACCTATCAACCTTTTTATTCTTACAAATTTGCCTCAAGTGGATCAAACCGTTTTAAGTTTTCAAATCACTAACACTGCAACTTGCAGCTAGCTGGGACCTGTTTGCGCTGGATCTGCTTCCACAATAGCCTTCAATTTTTTATTATCAACTTGAGTTCTCGGTCATCCACGGGGCTTGTTCCGTATGTCGAAATTTTCAGAACGAAAACATTGGAACCAAAAACACTGTGTTTCCTTTTGCGACACTTTCCATTTTGTAAATATAGAAAAAAAATAATAAATAATTACAAAACGGTCCACAGAACACAAATATATGTGGAAATAGCTGTTTAATTGAAATTTTAAATTCCTAAATAAATATGAGAAATATGTGATTGAAGTTTCCAGTATGACAAAACGCCAATTTTGTAAGGATATAGCCTACATGTAATGTTTTTCATCAATCTATTTATTTTTAATTAATGAATATATAAATAATAAACAGAGATGAGTTATCCCATGAAGATATTTTTTCAGATAGACCTGCTAAGGCAACAGAGTTTTTTGTTTTTGTTAAAGAGGAGCTACTCTTCTGTAATGTCAGGTAGCAGTAAAAGATAACGGCTGCTCATAGACACCGTAAACACTACTAAGTAAAAACTAATGTTTTATTTGCTATTTTTTTATGTTATAGGAAGGCAAACAACCAGACGGATTTTCTGATGGTAAGAAATTCATGCCGCCTAGAGACATCAAAGGTGATAATGGTGCGTTGCCAACCTGAGGTCGGGATGTAAGGCCTCGAGCAAAAGTAAGTTTACCGGCTACCTTACCCTCCGAACCGGAACACGTCATGACGTTATGGCGGCAGGAATAGGTAAGGCGGTGGTACCAATCCGAGCGAGTCGCTGCCAAACTCTACCACCTAGTCAGATGTCACGGTGCTAGTGATGGTAAGATTATGCTCGCCTTTTACGAGCTGCCTGGCAAGGAAGGCAGATGGTCTATTCTACAAAGGAGCCCGGACCAACACAGGGAAAATACTAATCGCTACACAGTATAAAACAAAGTCGCTTTCTCTGTCCTTATGTCCCTTTGTATCCCAAGCATACTACAGCATATTTAACTATACGCAACGGATTTTGATTCATTTTTTTAATAGATAAAATGATTGAAGACGAAGGTTTATATGTATATTTTATGGGTGTAAACACACAGGTGTGCAGAGCTGGGGCAAGCCGCTACTATAATATGAAATAATTCCTGATTCTGTAAAAAGTGAATTAGTAAAACAAATATCAAAATGACTACTTCATTTATTTGGATAGATATAACGGAACACAAAAATTCCTTTAAGCAGATAGTTTAGAAACTGCAAATGCCTTTTATTCGTATTTGGCAAAACGGGTTTCTGTCATAGGTTTCATCCTTTAGTCTTCCCGAGAAATTTCGAAACTGGATTGCTAGATTTTATAACGGGGAGCAGAGGAGTCATTGTTTACGCTGTTTGTTTATTGACCGAGCCTCTCAATGTTGATGTTGCCCAAGTTTGTTCTTATTAATGTTGTGATCTTCAGCATATTAATGGCACGTTGACTCATGACAACACTCATTTCTACATAGACGACAGTATAAAAGGTTTTCCCAGTACATATTGTATTTGGAGAAAATTTTTATACTTTGGTGGGTCGTTGGCAACACTTCATTTAAAGCCGGAAGGGACCTTTGTCTAAAATTGAAAATCTTTTCACCAAATGTTGTAGTATTATACGCAACCTGACGCAATTTAATACCAAACGATACAAATTCTGGCGGTTTCCGTTTAAAAGTCTGTTTCTATCGTACGAGTATCTTATCGATTTGAGAGCGTTTCTGTAATTACCATGCAGGTCGTATTGGTATGCTCGACACTGGTATATCCTATTAATATTAAAAATGCAAAAATTTGTATGTTTGTTTAATACTTGTCTATGTAAAAACTGCTTAACGGATTTTCATTAAGTTTGGAACACACATAGAGGGTAACTTGGATTAATGATACCCATAGTATAATTTTATTCCTCACAAAATATTCCTGTGGGACTTTTAATCACGTGGGCAACGCCGCGGACACCAACTAGTTATACACATTGCCAAAAGCGGTACTTCCAAATGGATACCACTTTTACCTTTTCCTACTTTAAGAAATCGTCTATATAAAAGGTGCAAGATGCCCTCAACACTCAAATCCTGCCATCATAAAGCCAGTCTTCACCAATGTCGTATATTTGTTTGTACAAAAGGTGATAGCAGGTTGGCAAAGCACCATTAAAAGTTTTGATCTCAACAGTTGTGTATTTTGATACTATCGTAATACGATATAATATATAGTATATATATACGTCATTTAACTAATTTAGTTATTTTTTTTAGGCGGTATGGTGTAGCTGATGGTAGATTTTGCTTCGAAGGTGGATCGCATTGTGGCAAAGGTGAAGGATTGCACTTACTTATTACTGATCAGGCACAAGAAATCACTATTGCCTTTGACCAAGCTGTCCATGGAAACTCGACACAACAAAGAAATCGAGGATATAAAATTTGCACCGGTAAATGAACTTATTGTTACTCGTATAAAGTAAGAGATAGTCTGTGCTGAAATAACGCACCCCACTTCTTAATGAGTTTATAAAGATCCTACCCAAGGTTAAGATAAATATTTATAACGACTACAGATTAGTCAACTGCCACAGTTTGACATACGCAATTCTCTTTGCAGACAAAATTGTTGTCGTATTGTGTAATATATCTAAATACTTTGTGTTGTTAATAACAAGGTGTCTGCCCTGTCTCATGCTCGAACAATTACGGGACTGTTTTAGGTATTTTATGTGCTATAAATACATGTATCCGTAAATGCGATGGTGAGGTGCGTTTCAGCTTAGACGACCTGTGTTGCGATCCTAAAATTCCATTGACCTTTACTAATCCGTTAGTTTGTTAATTCTTAGTTCTTAAATGACCGACGAATTTCTGTATATAAAAAATAATAAAATCTTTTTGTCACAGGAGAAAGAGGATTTAAATCTAGACCAACAACTAGATTGTCAGATTTCAATATACCTGATCAATCTATAGCTGACAATGCGAGTGCCATTTATGAAGAAAATTACTTTGGTGAACGGTGTGGAAATATATCTCCTTTTTGGCAAACAGGCGAGTGTGAACGCAAAGACTTGGATGACACTGATTATAGATCTGAAGACACTGGAATAAAAAGTCCTGATCATGTCATAATACAACGTTGCAGTAATTGTAAAACAAAACTGGATGCAATATGTAGATCATCTAATACTGCTTTATCTCAAGCTACAAATTTTAGTCCTGCCTGGAAAATGGAAGCTGTACCTGAAAGTGCATCGGAATCGTCAAGTAATACTGAATATCTAACGCCTAAATTAATTAAAAAGATTAATGAGTGTTGTGAAAACAACCAACAACCTCCACTAAGGCCTCCGAAACCAACACAATTCCATCATATAAAACCACAACCACTTTTGCCACTTCAAACCTGCAAATGTGCTACAAAGGATCACTCTAGCGATCCTCCTCATAGAGTTGGACCATACGAAAATTATGATATACCTAAATTGACACATACAGACGTAAGTAAAAATTGTGTTTTCTTTTTAAATTTATAGAATCATTTTTGTCATAATCACATTCAATTTTTGAATGTAATTCTGTTTTTGCACAATTTCAGATCGAGAAAATGGAGTATTATGATACGCCTAAAAGAATTAAAGAAATAATAGAAGATAAGTTATTTCAGGTCGCTAAAACTTCTAATACTGAGGCTATTGTGTTAAAGAAAACTTGTGGCTGCTTATTAAAATTTGGTTCTAAAAAGAAAACATTGGTAGTTGAAACTGACGAAAATTTAGAGAACATCGACTGCCCTTGTTCTAAGGTTACAAATTGGGCTAACAGTTTGATAAGTCTCCCATATTGCAAAAAAAGCTCTTGTGATGAAAAATTTGCTTCTGATAATGATAATTTTAAACAAAATAAAAAAACAGGTGAAGTATTGTATGCTACTGTGGATATTTCAAAAAAAACTAACAGGCAAAGTACAATCACTGAACAAGAAAAACTTTACAATTTATCTAATAATACTGACTTGGCAAACTATCAAAACATAGAATTGAAACAAGATAAAGAATCTGAAGATCCATATGCTAACTACGAAAATCTAGAATTTGCTTTATCATTAGAATTTTACGAAAATGCTAAAGATTTATTAAAAAAAGCTGGAGTGACGCAGATTGAACTAGATGCTCTCAATATTAATATGGATTTGGAAGCTCCATGTCATAAAATAAAAGCTTGCAAAAAATGTGGCCACAATCGAATTCAAATACACCAGCAAGAAGTAAGAAATAAAAGTGATGAATACCTTCTCATGGAACCTACAAACAATGTAAAAAATTATGATGATGTTAGTAAGCCAACAACTTCAACAAATGTGAGCTACACTCCAATGTCACCTAATCCTAATTGGTCATTAAGCTTGAAATACTCAGAACATAAACTAAACAGAGTTGAAATAGAAAAATCTTTAAGTATACCTTCCTTGGACAAAGATCGATCTGGTGACATTAGCGCTAAAAATAGCAAAGAAGTATTACAAAAAAGATCAAATTCAGTTGATTCGGCAAGATTACTAGAGGATTTAAAGGAATTTGATAGTAGTGTAGGTAGCCATGCAACATCTTCATCATTAGAAACACTAAGAAACTTAGCTTTAGAAAATAGATTGGTATCTCCATGTGAAGACAGAGAATGTTTTGATTGTTGCAAATCCTCTGGTTCGGAAAATAAAACATCGGATCGAAGTTCTCCAAAGGATATACTACATTTAAGAAATAAGCATATGGATAATGCTTCCATAAAAAGATCGTCAAGCGTCCCGTGTAAAGGTGGTAATCGTGACTCATCAAGTTCAAATGATTCTGGTGTATCTAGCTGTTCTTTAAAACTGGGGGCTGGTGAATTTCAAGAGTTCGAAATGCCCCTTACTTCAAGGTTTTCAAGGTACCACTATTTGGTTCACAGAAGAACTCGGGGAAATCTAATTGGGTCAGTTCACTCTTCCTTACCTCGTAAATCTAAATCATCAGACCCCTTAAGAGATTTATCAATGCAATTACATAAGAGTTACGTTCATGCTAAATCTTCTTCCGCTGAGGCTGAAGTACCTGTTTTACCACCGAAGCAATTTAAAGGTATTTAATTGAACT
>NJDC01000917.1:151018-180275 GCA_002245475.1 Calephelis virginiensis
TGTTGGATTTAATTTCAAAAACTGTAAGACTGACTTTGCACTTTACCTCATTTGTTTGAGTTCCATAATGATCCTCATAGAAATAATACTAGTCAGGATTAAACTTTAGTTTTATGGTAACTAACTTTTATATAGTGTGTGATATAAATCGTAGTAAAACTATATTGTATAATACTTTGTATTTTTGATTAGTGTGTACAGATGTAAAAACTGTTTTGAATTTATATAAAACAACGATCTAAGAAATATTAGTTGATATATTATATTAACGCATTTTATACAAAGTTTCATATTTACTATAACATTATTATTATTGTCTGGCCTTCTATTGTGTAATTATTATTTTTTTGTAAATGTAAATTACTAAACTTGAAATTTAAAAAACAATTTGTCAACTCTTACACTTGAAATGATTTTTTTGGAAAAAAATTGAATTGTTTTAATTACAAAACTTACCTGAGTTCATTATGTTAACTCCACCTGCTACATAAAGTTCCAGTTAACGACATTTTTCATTCATTTTGGGTTAAAAAATTTGCAAGCCTAGTTTTTTTAATACGAAGATTTTATGAGAATGTTGAAGGCTGAAGCTTGTGTCTCGATTTTGAAACATCCTATTTTTGTCTAAATTCTGTAACAAACAGCCAAAAACTTATCTATTGCAAGAAAATCTTGAACTAAAAATAAAAAGAATTTAATTAAAATATGATTACTTGTACATTGTTTGAGGTTCATTTGTAAAGTGTTTTTTTTCTGCCTCTGGCTTTTTGTTATTAGGAAATTCATTTTTTATATTTATATTCATTCAAATCATTAATGTTTACTATCAAAATTAAAAATCTGTCTGTAAATGTCTTAATAATTAATTTCATTTCACAAAACTTTAAGTTAACTTGAATTATAATTTTTTTTGATCAGAATTTAAAACATTAACCCCACATATCTCTGTAGTTATCTCGCTAGTATTTACCCATCCATTATGGAATTACATTAAAGTTTAAAAATACCTTTGTATAACTGCGTATAAATAAAATAGTTGTTTGTAAAGAAACCTTTTTAATTATTTCAGTATCTTTTTTTAATATAACTTATGTTGTACCTACCACATATAATATTTTGCGATTTTTAAAACTGCAAAAAACGAGTTCGAGTTCAATAGGTAAATCATTTATGTGCACAAGTATTTTACTACATTCCTGGGATTCCATTATTATATCCAGAAGTAACGGTAATGGTACCACCTCGAAAAAAGGTTTGCTCTTTAAAATAATGAAAATAATTTTTACAATCGATTTAGTAATAATGGAAGAATCGATAATTATGTAAAAATTGAGTAAAAGTCCTATAAAAAGT
The DNA here is from genome assembly GCA_002245475.1 of Calephelis virginiensis. Taxonomy (NCBI): domain Eukaryota; kingdom Metazoa; phylum Arthropoda; class Insecta; order Lepidoptera; family Riodinidae; genus Calephelis; species Calephelis virginiensis. Next base: position 152,372 of record NJDC01000917.1, read on the forward strand.
TCCCCTGTTTTTGAAGTCAATTAAAATAGGATATTACGTTCTCATCATCCTCAATTTTGTGATCAGCAAGTAAATTGAGCAGTCGATAAGTTATTATAGCAAAAACCATTTCTATGTTAGGTAGGCTATGAACTTGTAAAATTAACTGCAGTATTCCAACTTTCGTCTTAGTGTTTTAATATAGTTCCGGAGAATAACAGCTTAGACGTTCTAAAGGCAAGAATATAAAGAATGCTTCACGAGGTAAGTTGTGTGCTATAGATATTATGCTATTCCATCTGACAGCCAAGTGAACAATTTTACATATTATGAGTGATAAGCATCTAGGGTCGATATTTCTGTGACTTAGGGTTTATTAAATTTATTTCAGTATCAATCTGCAAGTAAAGAAAGAAAGAAAATTATGTATTTGCGGAACATGTGTGTAAATGAGATGTTACAAAAATATTTAAGTGTATCAACATATTCTACCATATTTTGGTGTGCAAATATTTTAACATTTATAAAAAATATGATTGAATTACATAAGCTTTGACTTGTAAGCCAATTATATATATTTATTACTAGTTTATTTATTTATTACCAAAATATTTGAAAACCATGATTAAATTTAACCCTGTCTACCGTAAACTACCACCGTTTCCAAACCTAGCCAGACAGGAGAAGAAACGGCGCAACAAACTCCTCGGCAACCATCACTTTCATTATATTTGGTTAATAATTATACTATCAATTCTTATCTACAAGAAACTCCTTAACACTAAAATATGTTTTATCTAACAACAAGTCAAATACCTTCCTTAGAATTCTTTTTAATGGATGTGATTTGAGATTATTAGGAATTTGGTTAAATATACGAATGGACATACAGTAAACATTATTTTTATAAATATTAAGTTTTTGGTTCGGCACATGCAATTTCTCACTATTTCTAAATTTTTTTTATGATATTGGAAGGCAAACAAGCAGACGGATTTCCTGATGTTAAGAAATTCACGCCACCTAGAGACACCATAGGTGATAATGGTGCGTTGCCAACCTGAGGCTGGGATGTTAGGCCTCGAGCAAAAGTAAGTTTACCGGCTACCTTACCCTCTGAACCGGAACACGTCAAGACGTTATGGCGGCAGGAATAGGTAAGGCGGTGGTACCAATCTGGACGAGTCGCTGCTTAGCTCTACCACCTAGTCAGATGTCACGGTGTTCAGTCATAAGTGTTTGAGTCATAAGTGTTGTATCAAAGAACTTTATATTAAATAGTACCAGCAAGTCCCGAAAAGTATAGTTATTTCAATCATCACTTAATTAACATAATCATCATCAAAAGTCTTTAGGACGCTTGCGAAAGCCCCTACATTCTTTATGGTCCTTCGAGCATCAAAAATTGTCCTGGGATACGTGAAACAACATTCTTTATGGTCCTTTGAGCATTAATTGTCTTCGAATTTTATCAATCGGGGAAAAAATCCCTGGGCAAGTGAACCAGTGTACCTCAAGCAGTGCTGCGTGCGATGGAATGAGCAACAAGCTGCTGAAGTCTCTACCAAGAAATTGCATCCAGATCAATCTAAATGCCAGGAGACTAAGCAAATAAATCTAAGATACAAAAGAGGAGGCAAAAGAGCAAGTGAGTCACCTGGTGGAAAGTGATCACCTCCGCCCACGGACACATCATACATCTTTTATCGCAAAATCTGAACTTGGAGACCTATGATGATTACATCGTCTCCCTTAAAAACCCATAGGAAATTCCGGATTTAGAAGAATCCTTAACATTTTTAGAAATTAAATTAGTAACTTTGGAATCTTCTAGAAGGAAATCAGAGACCTTAAAATTAACTATGAATCACCTAAATGTTAATAAAAGTTAAAGAAAGTATAAAATTATAAATAAAATATTTTCATCAACCGGACGAAGTATTTCGCAATATCAAAACAATAATTTTGTCAATTTTACTAAATATCATAAATGTCCCGTGTGCAAAGTGCAAAAGTAAATGACCATCCGATTTTCGACTGTCATCAATTTCTAAGTATGACTCCCTGCACTAAATATGAAACAGTAGAGAAATCAAAATCTAATCAATATAGAAATAAGGTCAGAAAAATATCATCATTTATTACGACCTATATTTTATTAAATAATTTAAACAGCTGGCTAAACTACAAACAATAAAATAAATCGTCATACGACCTACTAAGTGTCATTTTACATCACGGATGCGTCGAGCAATATCCAACAACTGGAATATTCTACAGAATCAGCAATTCCCACGGGGCATGCGCCAGAGTCTCCGATTGCGAGACTGTGTTCATCAATCAAGGTGTCTGTTTTATAGCCTCAGCCAAATTATCATCAAGATTTTAAACTCAATTATATTTATACTTAATCAACATTTTACCTACGAGAAAGGGGTAAGATTAACAAAACAGTAGTTAATTTTAGGGGTCAAGAAATGACAAGAAGAAAATGAATTTTCTGTATCTTGGATACAATTCCCTTATATCAGCATAACACTCGTCTTTATCAAAATACTTTAACGTGTAGTATCCAATATTTTCTTTTTCATCTAAACATATTTTCCAAATTTTGCCATTCTCGTATCATCTGAACACTACATAGTTATTTATTAATTTCAATCGAATATTATATTGGTTTTCTCAGTTTATTTTATTTATATGCTTATGATTTAAACATTAAGCCAAAACAATCAAAAGTTTTCTTCTTTTAAAATAAAATCTCCATAATGGTTTTAATGTAGTAGTAGCTATGACATATTAGGATGAAGCCAATACAAATAAAAAAAATCATGCAAAGATCGAAGCCTGGAGATTTAATTATATATATCACTAAGAAGAGATTTTTTGAAGACAATGTGAGATTTGTTGTAAGCAGCGTGTTGGGTACAGCATGGGGGCAGGCGCATCAGTTGCGTTAAGCTGCGCCCCTAAGCCCTGGTGTCCCAGTCAAAACAAAAGGTGTACATTTTAAGGAAGTGAAGTGTAGACTAAAAGCAGAGTAATAGTGTCAGTGTGTTATGTGTGAACTTCGGTGCAAGTATAATGTGGCAATAGGGACCTTAGAAAAAAATGACTATGTTTAGTGTATGCAGTTTACCACTGTAATTAACCATTAAGTCATAAGTAATACCTGACAATTGATCCATAATTATTTTAATCATTTAGTATAAGACAAAATTGTTAATCACCTTGTACCAACCACCTCACATTACATCAATACCCCGGTGTCACCTGTTTTCCGCACATTATACTAATTAATATCATATCACTTATCAGCGGTTATTTGCTATTTTCTGGTCCCGCAGTATGTACGGGCTTCGACCGTACATTGATCATATGCTTAAGCATAATGCAGCATCAGCCGTCTGGTGTCGCGGTCACCGACCGCGACCGCTTGCGAAAGCCCCTACAATGTGTAAACTGTTTCATGCTTCGAATGCTTTGCACTTTGTGGTAGATAAAATAGATATTAATTAAGTAAAACATCTTTTAATTTGTTTGCGACTTGTAGGTATATCATAGTTTCCCTGTAATTAGAAATTACAGTACAACATTGTGAAGAAGTTTAGCTGTTTTCGAAAAAGTTGTAAGTTTAACAAAGGAAATAATAGTATAAGAAAATTGAAGAATTCAATTATGTATAAGTTTAAAAATATTAAATATTTCATCATATTTTATCTCATAATTATTTTAACTGGCCGTGGTAAATTATGAAGTGGCCGTACCAGTAGGTAGTGTACTGAAGTTTCATGGTTTAGCAGCTCGTAAAAGGCGAGCAAAGGCTTACTAACACCTTGACATCTGACTAGGTGGTAGAGTTTCGCAGCGACTCACCCGGATTGGTACCACCGCTTTACCTGTTCCTGCCGCCATAACGTCCAATGCTTACCGTTGACGTGTTCCGGTTCGGAGGTTAGGTAGCCGGTAAACTTACTTTTGCTCGAGGCCTAACATCCCGGCCTCAGGTTGGAAATGCACCGTTACCACCTTTGACACTAAATATAGACAATTGGCGGCGTGAATTTCTTACCGTCAGGAAATCCGTCTGCTTGTTTGCCTTCCAATATCATAAAAAAGAGTACTAATAGGTAGATACTTATAGTACTAATAAGGTGTACTAGTACATTTTCCAGATTGTACGATTACAGTGCGAACCCAAAAATATCCGAATAAGCACAATAATATTGTATTATACCACATAAATGATAGTACTTTCATACTGTTAGTAAAGCAATACGTGCAAAATGATTCCCTAACCATTCCAAAATATCAAAAATGCACAAAGCTAATATTCAAGTTTTCACTTCTGCTGGCACTCCCGGAGTGAAAATCGTCTTTTTTTAAGTGAAAGTTTCATTAGCGGCATTGCGCACTTTTTTTAGAATGGGTAAAATTCGTAAGACGGCGCAGGGCTCTTGCGCGAATAAAACGGCGCAGAGCGCTTGCGCGAATGTTCGTGTTGTAATGTTTGTGTACGATAGCACAATTAATGAATATTGTACTCTACTACATAAATGATAGTACTTTCATACTGATAATAAAAACAATTCGTGCAAAATTATTCCCTAGCCATTCCAAAATATCAAAAATTCACAACGTTAATATTCAAGTTTTCACTTCTGCCGGCACTCCCGGAGTGTAACCCGTCGTTTTTGATTGAATCTGGCCTGAAAACTTATCAAACTGGCTGTAAACTGTGAGTCACAGTACGTAATAATACACGTCGCAGGGATTTGCATCAAAATTTACATCCATTGCAATGAACATGCAATAAAATAGATTAAAACTTTAGTCCGAGCATTGACAGGGCACGCAGGTTACACAAACATTTAAGCTGGATTAGCATAGCAGAGTAGCCTTATTGTAGTTCTTACCTGGAAGTAGAGCAGACGGCAATATATTATCCGAGATTGCCCAGATCTTAACCAAGCATGAAGTAGACTTCCGGGTGCGCTCGTAATAAATACGTATTATATTAAGCTGATAAATTCAAGTAGGTACAGTTTCTAGAGACTGTCGACCTTGCGGAATTCAGATAAATGTAATGAATAAGAATAATGATCACAATAAGATCTAGGTCGCAGTGATCCTCGGGGTTGTGTGACCGTACTAATAGCACTAAACACCCATAACAAGGATACAATTTTCTTATTACGGGCTTAGATTTAGTTTGTGTAGATTGTCCAGGGCTAGCAAATATAGGTATTACCAGAAAAACGACGTAAGTTTCTTACCAAGAATTGATTTACTGGTAGGCCTTCTAATACAGTAAAACTACTGTGACGGATAAAGCAAATGGAGCAAGGAGCCAAGGCCAGTTAAATACAAATCCGCAAGCGACGCACATAGTTCACCAACGCAAGCGAGTCAGCAGACCAATATCTCGACAGTATCAGGTGATAGATGCAGCTGGAATGCACTTCCCGTACTAAATCGATAAATTTATTGATATCCTTTAAAACAGTCACTCCGTTTTATCTTCTTTTGATTTATTATTATCAGAATCAGAATCAGAAAAAACTTTATTCACTTGAACTCTACATGTGGTATTTGTGCGCGTCGACATTTTTTTTAAACTACCACCGGATCGGAACTCAGTAACTTTGATAAATTCTATTCCGTTACAAGAAATGAAGACAGACCAGCAAACGGGTGTCCTAATTGCCAAAGTATTCGTAGCCTTCAATTTTTATAGGTAAACCTGTGATGGAAAATACTATCTTGACATACCTGAGTCGAGTACTACATCTCATTTTACGTGAGTATCTAAGTTTACCGTTTAATTTAGGTCAGAAACCAGAGCAATGCAGTTCCGAGCACAAATGTTGCAGTGGTACTGTTATGAGCCTCCTCTGAATTTGGTTAAACCAAAAAAAACAATTATTTTATTTGAGATCAGCCGCCGGATATGGAAGTTGGATGGAGATTGAGGACTGGAAGTTCTTAATTAATGTAGGAGAAATGTGCATCAGCAGTAAAAGGGATAGTATAGGCCCATTAGCATACATAGTTAGGATATAACACCTCCCCGGGGTAATACTAAACTTCGGGGTTGAAGTCTCGAAGTTTAGGAAATGAAGATATTAATATTTTTTTCTTATAGATGGAGATAGGACACTACGCCAATGAAGATTCTTGTGTTCCGCAACAGATGGGGTGTTATCTGGAATGTGTTTAGTGAATTTAACTTGGAGATCTGAGAATGGAAAGGGAATATTATCTGATAACGAGGTAGGGGTAGCACGAGATAAAATAGGTATTGGACAGGGTTGACGACTGCGTGACTTTATTAGTTTTACAAACTTATAAATGACAAAAAGAAAAATCAAGACAGATAATATAATTAAGGTAGCTTAAGAATGAGACTCGTATTTTCAAATAGGGTGTTGATGCTGGATTTTATTTGCTACATCTGAAATAGTTTTAAGCTTCATTTTTGTAAGTGTAAGTTTCATAAGAGGCTCTGTTTTCAATTTAAATTTAACTTTTAGCAATCATCAGTTATAATACGATTATTAAAATCGGGTTTTACGGTTTACATGTTGATAGTTAGGGTGCTAAATTTATGAACTAATTTTATTGTTTTACAATACAGTTTTGTGGTAAGTTTAGACTACCGGTGCCGATGATATTTGTTTCGGTTATTTTTCCTTGGGAGCATTCGATGTAAAGTTTGGTGTTTTCGGACTGTATAAATATCCATTTATTATTCGTTATAGGTTTTCATAAATTTATAATTCCATGGATGAAACCAGTCTTGCACTGCGAAGGTAATGAAGTCACAACAGTGGATAGGAGTTTGCTTTCGCACCTGGGACTCGCAGCACTAGGGTAGACACTGTGGACTTCGCATTTGTACTCGTGATGAATAATTATGTTGTATTCTGTTAAAGATTTAATATCTGTATTAGGGTATCTGTATTATTATGAGGAGTAGGTAAACTGTTAAATAGGTTAAATTGTCTAGGCGATAGAAGAGAATAAAACAGACTACGCTAGAAACATTCATCAACTTACGGATATTATTTAATTCTAAAGTTAAAGGTAATTTCATATCTGTAGGTAAATGTCTATAGTTATCGACGCGTTCCTCATATAACTGCGCGGTCGGTAAGATCGCCGGGTGAAGAATGTGCTGACGTTTGTTATGTCTTGTAACTGGAACGATAGGGCCAGAACAGACGATTCTAAATTATTTAAAAGTTAATTTAATTTTACTTTAAAATTCATTTCATTTAAGATTATTGAAACATTTTTTAACTTTTGCGAGAGGTCGTCGATAGCTATGTTAAGGTTATTTCATTAGTTTTCATTTCATAAAATGTTTGATTTAATTTTGAAAGGGTTGATGTTGTTACTAAATTATTTTCTTTAACTAATAAACTTCATCTTTTTTCGTTATTTTGAATAGATTGTATGGCGCTATCATATTTGATTGCATCATCTTCGTTTAAAGTGCTAAATATAGTTTTAGATAAACTGTCTATGACTCCAAACCAGGCACTTCGTCTGGCTCTATTGTAAGTTATCAAATGGGAAATAGACGAGTACTCAGATACAATATCTTTATATCTAACCGACAGTGGCTCTAGCATGCTGTGGCATTCTAAGTCACCAGAGGTTTCTAGCCTATATTGATTACATAAAAATCATGCCGTACCTAAGATAGAATTTATATTTTCTATATGAGGTTCAATATAAGATATGTCAACAACTAGTATGTCTAAATAGCCGACATTAATTTTGAGTTCACCGATTCGGTCAAAATATATTCTGGGACTTGATTTAATTTGCTGTATAAAGTCTTATTGACCCTTGGCCAGTACACTGTAAGGAAAAAGACACTTCTTTAGACATGACAAGTGGTAAAATGATATACTGTGAATCGTATAATCTATGTAAAAATAAAAAATAAAAATGTAAAAAATTAAAAAAGTAGAAAACAGAAACAGCCTAAAAAAGTGTATAAAAATTATGAATAAAATATTTGGTATTGTAATATTACGCTGGAAGCATCTTGTACTTGCGCGTGTTTCACTTCGTCGAAGTGATGTTTTACGTGGCGCCTATTTATGACGAGCGACAATGTGTGATCGCCGTGCAACTTAACAACCTTATAAGGGCTCACACACTGGTAACAGGGTTTTTCTTAACCTAAGATTTTTTTTAATATACGTAATCACCGATTTTGTATAGGACATGTTTATTATGTAAGTCATATCAATTTTTTGAATTTTGTTTGGATTTGTAAATAAAGCTTTGTCTCGCGTCAATTTCACGATGTGTAGTAGCATCTTGACATATTCTGGGTAGGCGCTACTTGACGATTCGTTATATATAGGGTCGGGAATCATTTTTTTATGACTGAACAACAATTCGAAAAGCGAATAGTGAGTTGTAGAGTGTATAGTGGTAGTATATGCTAGCATGATTGTATAAACATACCGCGGCCAATTGTCTTGGTATTCATTTACAAATGATTTTAAATATTCCTTAAGTATGGAATGGGATTTTTCGAGCGCACTCAGTGTTTGGGGATGATAGGGAGACGCCCAAAGCTGCTTAATGTTTAGAAAATCGCAGGGTTTTTTTTTAATAGATTGGCCCTAAAATTAGTGCCTTGATTGGTGAGTATATGTTTAGGTATCCCAAATGAGGAGATAAAATGAACAAGTCATTCAATGGACTTTTCTGCAGTATTACTACTTATAATACCGGGTAGGCTCTCTCAAATAAGGATATAAAATGAACAATACATTCACTGAACTCTTCTGCAGTATTACTATATAACGGATAGGCTATCGAAAACTTTGACAGATAGTCTTGCATAGTTAAAATGAATTTGTATTTCGCAGTGCCAGCTTCTGGCAAGGGACCCACTATGTCAATGTCTAGTATCTCAAAGGGAAATGTCGAAGTTGATGTGATTAGCATAGGTGCTCGGTTGATTTTGCGTAGGGCTTTGTTCGTCTGACAGGAAGAACAGTTTTTGACATAGGTTCCTATGTCACTACGCATGTTTTTCCTCTAATATTTTTCTTTTCCAAGGTGACCTGCGATAGGTATGTCATGATTTTCTCGGAGGATTTTAGGAATTTAGGTAAGTGTAGGATATATGACTTTATTGTGATAAATATGGACAATAATGTTAGTACCGTCCAACAAATAATTTAACATGTTATATATTTTAACGAAGGAGTGTTTGTCAAACGGATTTCTTAAATCTGATACACTAATTTCAGGAATCGTAGGTTAGGACATCATAATTTCATCTTGTTATGTTTCAGTGAATTAAATATATCAGGGTACGAGTGATCATCAAAGTGATATAATTTTGTGAATAGGAAAAGGTAAGTTTTATTTTCGAATTTGAGTAGGAGGCATGTATGTAGCACTCTTCCTAATTTCATGAATTCGTCTCATTCAGGATTTGAACAATTACTTAAAATTTCTTGAACATAGGGTATGGACGGTCTATAGAGGTGGGTATTATTATTAACTTTTGTGTTACTTTCAGTAAATTTTCTTTATGTTCTACGATATTAGTATTACTGTATTTAGTATCGAATTGCATAAATTTGTTAAACGTTTCGTCGTGTAAAAGTAAGTTTTCAGAGATAGATATGGAATCTGGATTGGAATAAGTAAAATCTGGCACGATTTCAGGAACTGATGGTGTTTCTTCTGGATCGGGTCAACTGGGTAAAGGTAAGATTTTAGGTATCGGGGTAAGCTTTGGATTTGGACAAACAGAAACATGTAAGGTTTTAGGATTTTCTAGACTCGTATATGGCTGAGGATCCACCTCTGTTGATCCATTAGGTCTCTTTCTAAATCAATTGACTGAGGGTTATTGGTGGGAGAGTATGTTTGTCAGTCGGAGATAGGCATAACAGGGCTAATGGGATACCTTGAAAGAGCATCAGCTGCGGAGTTTAATTTGCCTTTTCTATAAACTATTTGGTAGTCGTACACCTCTAACTTGAGTCGCCACCTTTGCATTTGACTAGACGGGTCTTTGTGATTATAGAGCCACTTCAGTTGTCTATGATCTGTGACTATTTGAAATTTATGACCATAAAGATAAGAGCGAAAACTTTTATTGAGTAAACGAGAAGCATATGCTATAGGTCTCTCTTTATCTAGAGGACCTTGAGACAAGACTGCTCCCAGAGTATGGTTTGAGTCATATGTCGTTAGCAGGAATGGTTTAGTGAAATCAGGGTAACATAATACGGGGGCCGAAGCAAGTCTAGATTTTAATTCTTCAATTGCCAGTTGCTGTTGGTTCTCCCATAGGAAAGATTGGTCCTTTTTTAGAAGAGTGGTTAACGTATTAGTTATTTTTGAGAAATCAGGTACAAATAAAAAATATCTTCTATAAAAAGATATTAGGCCAAGAAAGGACTTTATATAGTTAGGAGTTTGTGGACGAAGAAATTATATGACGGCCATGATTTTGTCAGGGTTAGGCTTATCTCCATTTTCTGATATAGTATGCCCAAGATATTTTACTTTACGTCGAAGAAACTTACATTTTTCAGGTTGGAGTTTAAGATTGAAATCACGCATTCTTTGAAAAATTGACTTTAGATTAGAATGTGTGCTAAAATCGTGATAGTAACAGACAACATTATCAAGGTACACTAAACAGCGAATACCTTGGAGGCCGGAAAGGGCAGAGTTCACAAGCCTCTGGAAAGTGGACGGTGCGTTTTTGAGATCAAATGGCATTCGGAGGAAATGGGATTTTCTGGGACAATGAAAGCTTTTTTTTCATAATCGAATTTGTATTTTTGATCTGAGGGATTAGATAAGTATCCCTAATCGTGATGTGATTGAGCTTTCGATAATTGATTACGACTAATGACTTACTTTATTACATAAGGGATACCCACGGTATTGTTTTGTTTGCGGATGACACTTCACTTATATTTAAAGTGAAAAGGCAATTAGGTAAGTATGACGAAGTGAACAATGCGATATCTAAAGTTGTACATTGGTTCACAGTTAACAATCTTCTTTTAAATGGTAATAAGACGAAATGTATTAAATTTTCAATGCCCAATGTTAGGCTAGTAGATCTGGTAGTAGTAGTGGATCTGATTGAATCCACTCTCTTTTTAGGCATCACAATTGATAATAAATTACAATGGGGCCCTCATATTGAGAAACTGGCAAATAGGCTTAGTTCAGCAGCATTTGTAGTAAAAAAATAAGAACATTAACAGATGTCGAAACGGCCCGAATAGTATATTTTAGCTATTTTCATAGTTTAATGTTTTATGGAAATTTCTTTGGGGAAATTCTGCACATATAAATACCATATTTGTATTACAGAAAAGAGCTGTTAGAGCTATTTATAATTTTAAAGTAAGAGATTCTCTCCGAGAAAAATTCAAAGAAATAAATATTTTAACCTTCAGTTCTCAATACATTTATGAGAATTTTAATGTATGTTAAAAAGAAATCTATGTATGTTTACAAAAAAATGTGATGTTCACGACATTAATACGAGGAATAAAAATAATCTACGTGTACAAAACTCGTCTCCATAAAATTAGTAAATCTTTTTTGGGTCAATGTGTATATTTCTACAATAAGTTGCCTACTGGTATTATAGATCTACCTTTAAATAAGTTTGAAAAATGTATAAAAGCAAAACTATGTCAAAAAGGTCTCCGAGTATTTGAAAGATGAACATGCTTGGGGATAGAGGTTTCAATCTCCCACTACAATTTGTAATGTGATTCGTTGTACCTTTTATTTAAGTTAAAGTAAGATTGTAATTTATATTTTTAATCTAGTTTATATTGTATTATTATTGAAAAAAGACAAGCCCGCTGAGTTTCCTTCGCCGGATCTTCTCAGTGTGTGGCCGCGATTCCGATCCGGTGGTAATTTAAAAGGAATGTTGTTTTACGATGAATTGGAATAACAGACGTTGTTTTAATATTATTTTTTAATAGTAGGGGAGCCCAAAAGAGGATTTTTGGACTAAGATATGGAAGATACCCTGTACAATTGTTGAACACCTCCATTATGTGTCAAATCTCTACATAGGGACGTGCATGTAGGGTTGTCTGTCTAATTGTTTTTGGCTTGAAAATATATTCGCGCATGTCAGTTTAAAGTACGGCGAGCTTATTGCATGCCAATAAATCCATATTTGAATTTTCTGATGATTTGGACAAGACGTACGGGAGTAGGAGTTTCAGAAACTTTCAAAAACCAAGTTTTATGTGTTAATTGTCCATTACAGCAATATATCTGATTGACATCTTTCTGTCATCGGATACACATTATGCATATATATTATTAATATCTGATGAGTTCGGCTATGATCAAGTGACTGAAATTGCTATTTTAGCTTCTAGACATTTAACGCACAGCTAAAAAGAAAAACCTTACTTGAGCTTTTTTACTCTCCACTATTTAATCGACAAAGTAAAATGGGTCCCAATAACGCTTGAGTTACTACACATTTCGCCTCGCGAGTTCCCCTACTATAAAGAGTAAGTGAAGCTAAGGCCTGGGAGATTTATTGGAGTAGTCAGAACAAAGTTGTACGCGAACTTCTTTTTCTTCCCAATTAAGGTGAGAAGTGCGAAGCTGCTTTAGAACCTCTTCTTTTCCTTTTATATTAACATTTCAATTACAGGAGGAACATCAAATTCTGAAGGATTGACAGGGATTTGCGATTAGTAACTTATCAGAAGGATTTTGATCAATTATTAAACCTTCTTTTATTTCAGGGTTGGAAACGGAGCATTCGATAATTATTACAGATCTAAGGAGTATTATGTATGCTGGTTCGTTAAAATATAATTTAGAGATGTTTCCCGATATGTAGAGAATTTTTATAATAGTCTATGTTACAGCTATGAGCAGTGAGGAAATCAGAGCCATGCCATCGTAAGTTAGGCGAATTTTATCGATGACGTGGAATTGCTGTAATATGTTAAATTTAGTAAGTCGTAATTTCAGCGGGAAATGACCTCTGGTTTGAATTGATTCTACAGTTGAATCGATGCCTTTTAGTTGAATAGTTTCCTTTGTAAGTTTTGGTTGTTTTTGAATACACGAATGTTTTAATACACTTACAGAGGATCCAGGGTCTACTAGTAAAGAGCATTTCTCAGACGGCAGATTCAACAAGGATGCAAGGTAATTTTAGCCGGGTCGTTTGTGATTTCGAATATATAGTCAGATTTAAACGGTTTGCCTGAATGACTAGTAGGGCTTGGTGTGTTTTGATGAGATGATTTTTTGTATTTTTTTGTACTCATCTTTGCGTGATACAGTGGTAGTTAGCAGTTGTTGCTGCGTTAAAACAGTGGATTTTGGCAAGCGTTGCGGCATGGAAATGGTGGATTTTGGCAGGCTGTGTTGCATGGAAACAGTAGGTTTTGGCAGGTTTTGGCGTATGGATACAGAGGATTTTGGCAGACCGCGCTGCATGGAAACAGTGGAGTTTGGCAGATTTTGCTTCACGGATACATTGGATTTTGGCTGTGTTAGGATTTTAGCATAGGTAGTGTCGATTTTCGATTTCGGTCCCGCACGACACTGGGACAAGACGGCTACTCGTTTTTGATTAGTAAGGATGAGTATAGTCAACTGTGTCATAACCTTCTTCCGTTTGGAGAGGTTCAGCATATTTTGGTCAGGTGGGATTCTTGGATGATTTGTGTCGTAATTGTTTTTAGGGCGATTATTGTTATTATTTACTCGTTTGCAGCATTGATAAATAGTGTGCCCAGGAAATTCGCAATATCTACACAACAATGTTTGATTGTTATATGAGCGATTAGGATTAAAATTGTTAAAATTGCTAGGCCTAATATTTGAATTTTGTATGCGAGTATTAGGTTGTCGTTTTTGGTGTAAAAGTGCTTTGTCTCGATAAGAATTGCTGAATTTTCTCCTTAGAAATCGCTATATTAATAGCCTCGTTTAAGGTTTTAGGTGATTTACAGCGGACTAGGTTAAAAATTCGTGTTATTAAGACCATTTGAAAATAATTCTTCCATTGTTGCAGTGCATCCTATATCATCTCTCTGCTTTTGTGTCCGTGAGAAATAGATATTTCTGTTAAAAAATGTCCTAGGAAGGTCTCCATCCTTAGTGCGTATAGGCTAACAGGTTTGCTTATTTGTTGCTTACATTATTGTAAGTCGGTAAGTGCGCGTAAATTTACATTCACGGAAATAAGTTTTGAAGAACTCCTTTGATTGCGCCCAATTGGTCAAATCTTTAATTTAACTAGCTGTTTAGGCCTTAAATGTTAACTGATATAGAGTATATTTAAAAGTATATCTGTTGCAAATTTTAGTAAGGTATTAAGATCTAATTCTGTTTTAGAAACTGGCAAATTTTGGGTTTTCTGTTTGGTTACCTTGTGACTGTGCCTGAAGGGGGTAGACACATGGTCTCAACTTCAATGTTAGTTATTGTTACCTCGGGTTTTTCTATTTTAGGTCATTGAGCCCTAGATTCTGAAAGAAACATTTTAAAATATTTGACTTAAATGACAAAACACAATTACAATAATAATATTAATAAAAAATCAGATTATAAATTGTTTAAACGTAGTTAAGAACTTACTTCACCGTAGGTACAGAAAATTTGTATACATTAAAAATATTGACAAAAGTTTTAAATCGCAAAGACAAAAGAAAATCCAAAAATGCAACTTCCAGGAATGCAAATATTATCACAAGGCTTAGCATCATGAAGGTCCAGGTAAGAATAGTCCAAGATAGATGTTTAATTTTCTTAAAAAAATCGCTTTGTAAATCGTCGTCGTTAGTAATTTTTTGTTGTAACTTTTAAAAGTTTATTTTTTATATATGTCCATTTAATCTGAATCAGATTTACTGTCGATAGATCACTTCCAAACTTTGCACCATTTTTACAGTAATCCAAGTTTCACGCAAAGTTTTTGGAATTTATGACACTCGTGTTGACTAAAATTCGGAGACGTTCCGAGGATTTCGTTTTCGAAATCCCTTAAGCTGTCACAATTAATGTTATGAGCCTCCTTTGAATTTGGTTTAAAAAAAATAATTATTTTATTTGAGTTGGATATGGCAGTTGGATGGAGATTGAGGACTGGAAGTTCTTAATGAATGTAGGAGAAATGTGCATCAGCAGTAAAAAGGATAGGATAGGCACATTAGCATACATAGTTAGGATATAATAGTACGAATAAAATTATGTTGAGCATAAACAATGCTTTACATTGTTCTGATCGTTATTATTATGATATCGATCGTTACTATCATGAACAATGTTCAGAAGCATTGTTCTGATCGCGCTCTAGCACTAACAAAATTTACTTCGTATTTCTATTAAAAAAAAATGCAGATCTACTTATGCATTGTATTTCAAAATGTGAAATACGACATTTGCATTCGTATTAGAATAGTATTTACATATTTTTAATAGTTCTATCGTTGTACCTGTCTCTCCGGGGAATGAAATGAACGAAATTACATAATTCGTCTGTTTAGTGATTATGACGTCATGTTTTGTAGTACAATCATATTATAAAATCGTTAAAGAGCTACCTTTTAGGGGTTCAAATATAATATTCTAAAAAAGTAATTGGGACAGAAAATCTTCTACGTATCAAACCATTTAATTGAAATGTTTATTTGTTCACAAACATTACAAGATAACTTTAACGATTTTGATCGGGTGTTTACAAAATAAAAATCTTAGTTATGTTTCTTCGACACCAACTAAGAGTACCTAAGCAATTTATATTTAACAGTAAGATAAAATTGTTGCCTCGCTAGTAGATATAGTTAAGACGGATTTAGCATTGTACTAGACATCGCTTCCATGTACCATGGATTTTAACTTTGAAAATATTTATTTGTAAACTAAACTGGCTGGATAACGAACTGCTGTTACATCTCAGTGCAGTGATATTTTAGAGTTTAAAATCAGAATATCGTACAACGTAGCTAGTTTGGTGCAGAGTTATAATAAGACCACTGTACTTACTTTTAACTTTAACCTTAAAATTTAAATTAAGAATATTATTTGAGTCACTGTTTCTATACTGAAAAATGGTTTTGAAGTGCTGAAAGATACGGCTGAATCGTTTTTATAAATTTAATATATTTTGTACAGTTGAATGATATAATCCGTCTTATGAAGCTAACACGGAACAAACACAATAGCGAAAATACAAAGTAACGACATAGAGCTAATTTCAACTTATAATGAAAAACAGCTAGAACCTCATATAGACATGAAGGTGCACTTTAACAGTTTCCGTATCGGTCCCGAGCTCACTTGAAGATTACATACCAATTGTTTCCTTGGCTAGCAGCTACTATTAACAATAATATTGCGTCACTTACTTTATGGCCAAAAAATAAGAATAATGAGAAAACAATTATTTATGATACGAGCATAGGACCACACGATATGAAAGTCCTTTGGACACGTGTATATAAATCAAGGAACTACCACTGAATCGGAACGTGGCTTCTCACTGAAAAGGTCAGGCGAAAGAAACTAGTCGGAATTGCCTATTTTTTGTTTAAATCGATTTTATAAAAACATATTACAAGATTAGACTATACGAGTATAATATTATCTATATAATATCTTCTCTATATAGTAATCGCCTTTGTGGTCTAGCGGTCCAGGTGTTGGACTTGACTGCATGAGGTCCTGGGTTCGAATCCCAGGTCGGCCAACAAAAAGAAAATTGGATTTTTCCAATTTTCTAATAAAAAAAAATTTTTGGTCGGGATTGGAAATGTGTCCGGTTGGCGATAGGCGATAGGTGATCACATTGTGGAACTTAGTGTCTTCGGCTAGTCATGGGTGCCTTGGTTTTACCTCTGCCTACCACTTCGGGGATATGGGCGTGAAGATACTTTTTTATATAATATCTATATAACTAGGAGAAATGAATTTTGAGCAAGTAAGCATACAAATTTTATATTTAACTTGAATTGAATACATTTTTTTACGACAAGTTTATTGTTAAAACGTATAAATACCTCGGTCCATTAAAGAACAGTTAGATTTGTGAAGATGATCCATGTCCATGAGATTATTTTGATCCTCGTATTTACAGAATGTACGTCACATTTACACAAACGTAACTTTGAAAGTATGATTGGTGGTAAGTTAAGATGGCTGGTAGAGCCATCTTACATTAAATTCATAAGGTTCTAGTCATCAAGTCATCGTCATTAGAAAATATGAATAGATCTAGTTAAGGCGAATCAAATGAGTCCAATCTCGATAGTTTTACCTATAGGCAGGTCAGGGTTGCGTCTCTTATCATCGAACTCCATCATCAGACCAGCTCAGTTGTACCCGTATTTGTTGCTGTTTTAACTGTAAGGTCTCACACAAATTTAAAAGTGACATAACATGTTTTATATCCATTACAGTGCTTGAAATGAGCTGATGACTTTCAACTCCTGAACAAATCTCTATAAATGTTAGATAAGAACCATTTGAATAATGTCAGTCCTCAAGTTTGTGCTTTAGATGAACAGCAAAGTTTACAAAACTGTTAACTTTTAAACTTTGATCCATTAGCCACGTCCCAGTTCAATCATCAGGTCCTTGTCATTAAGTCTCCATTAGGAAATATGAACAATTCTAGTTAATGTAATGAGTAAAACTCGATGAGTTTACCAGCACGCACGCACGCACGCACGCACGCACGCACGCACGCATGCACGCACGCACGCACGAACGCACGCACACACACTTATAACACCCCCCGTTTTGCGTCAGGGGTTAAAAATATGCTGAGAAATTGCTATTTATTCTTTTTCCTGAAGAAAACCCTTAAACCTCAGTTATACAATGTCATATATTTTACAGTTTTGACAGCGTTTCATAATATACTGTCGATGACACAGCTCTTTTACTATTACACAATATGTAACTAGATATAGATTAAGCTTTCTCACATTGAAGTTATGTGTGAGCTCAGCACTACATTCTTACTGTTAATAGCGTATTAGCCTACCTACTAGGCAAACACTCAGTGCTCGAATTTTAAGTAATAAACGCCAGCGTAGAGATCTAGTTAATATTAGTTATAGAAGAAATAGTAGTACGAATGCAAAGACTGGCTCTTTGATACAGACTTGGCATTTTTTACTACAATACAGGTAACGCCAAGACCTCCCTGAGGGTGAAATGATTAAGGAAATCAGAAATTCAAATTGTCGGGAACGGATACTCAACGCCATCAGATCTATTCTTTGGTTCTAGATAAATTAGCGTTTATTTTATACATTCCTCGATCAGAACGTCGCATGTGTGGTCTAGTGGTTCAGTTGCTGGACTAGACTGTCTGAGGTCCCAGGTTCAAGTTCCGGGTGGAGCAACAAAAACAAAATCAGTTTTTTTTACAATTTTCTAAAAAATATGTTGCTTGGGATTGAGTATGTGCCCGGTTGGCGATAGGCTTGCCACCTATCACATTGTGGGATTTAGCGTCTTCGGCTAGTCGTGGGTGCCCTGGCTGTGCCTCTACTTACCTCTTTGGGGATATGAGCGGATAGATATTTACTTGCTTACTCAATAGTCAAAATGTTTCATTGGCTTGTATTTTATTTACTTGCTATTTTCGTACACACGAGTTACTTTTTGTGTTAGGTTTTCTGGTTATTGTCCACCTCTTATCATAAAATATTAAGATTTTCTGTAGTTATAAGCCGGATATTCCACTGTCGCCTTCATATTGAAATACCGATTTGAATTAACCTCATAATAGTAATTGTATACAAATCGTGATTGTTCAGTACAAAATTAAACTCCGCGTCAACGCAAACCGGAGCGGCATGCGGTGCCGCTTCGGTTTGCGTTGTAAATTATCCATCCAAAATGGGTTTGTGATATGCTGAATTAAAATAACTAAAACAAATTTCAATTAAATGCAAAAAAAAAGTGATGAGCATTTTTATCATTTATTTGACCTCATCATTGGTAGAGAGGCTACACACCTAACCCAATCAACAAACCGCAAGGCTTGAGTTGACAGGGCAGCCATTTGTGTGACGAACATATTTTAGATTTCATTTCCGGGTCTGGGTGTATATTTAATTCATTCTAGTATCTGTTGAAATATTTCTATGTATACGAATCACATAATTTGCTTACTTTGGGGTTAAATTGAATTGGTGTGACTTGTCTAGTGATATTTATTTTTTATTTTATTTATGATTAGTTAAAAATATATACGTACACTTATCTTCGCAGTGGTAACCAGATAGTATTGAGCAAAATCGTTTTGTCAATGTTAATGCAGCAGGTTACACACGACACAGGATGTTTGTATCATAGCCTGATCATTAGATCCCTGTAGACATGAGCTAAGTGAAATCTTAGTCTCCCTTTATACTCCTTCTCATGACATATTAGATATTATATTCATCGAAACATTAGAGACGTACTGCAATTATTTATCGTGTGCCCGATGTGTATTTTCGATTTTGTGTTCACTTGCACAATGAACAAGATACACGATATGTAACACTTGCGTATTGTAACTCGATGTCACTTTTGTCAGTTTTCGGATTGATTAGTACAACAATTTATTTTGGCGTACGTGTATTGTGATCGGCCACATCACCATGAATACTAAACATGTTTCGTTGATTGTCAGGTACCGTCTACAAGACAGTTTTGAAACTTTTATTGCTGAAATTTTATAATTTTCAGTGGACAGTGGTCCATACAAAACAACCACTGTTTTATTCGGTTTTTGATTATTTACTTATTTTTTAACTACCCAAAAAATCCACAGTCAAACTTCTTAGGTCTATTACAATTATAGTAATACAATTGTTGAAATGATAAATCACCGTTTGCTTCAACATAGCAATTCACCAGTTACTGCGATTCAAAATTAAGTGACCTAATACTGGCAACCTCACCTCATAGATTTGACCACCTCGCTGGTCGAAGCGCCAGCGGACACGCCTAACTTCACCGACCAACTGTGAGGCTCGGGCCTATATTTTTGATGAATATAGGGCTGATTTTCCGGGTCTGGGAGCTTATTAAATTGATTCTGGTATCTATTTAAGTATTCGAATGGTCTGGAATCGTTGACTAACACCCATTACACAAGCATGTAATTTGCTTACTTTGATATTGATAATTAGTTTATAGATTGAGGCACGAAAAAGTCAAATATATATTTTCAATTTTGCAATATTAATATTGTTATTCGGTATAATAAACATCAAAATATAATAAAACTCTTTTTTAGGGTTTCACAGTCAAAGGCTGAAAAACGCAAAGGAACGAATGTATTCGTCATGTCTGTTTGTCTGGCTGTCCGTTCACATGTCACAGACACTTTTTTCAAAACTATGAAAACTTGACTGTTAAAACTCTCTAAGTAGATGTATACTGTAAACCGCATTAAATTTAAAAACAATAAATGTTGGAGGTTCCCCATACTAAGAAAAACTTTTAGGAATTGACTATATAACTTCTTTTTTAAACTCGGTAAAAAAAGTAGCACATAACTTTTTTTTATTTATCGGTGGTTGAACATTTATTGTAAGTCCTACTGTTTCAGTCTTTCTATGTCCTACACTACCCACGATCTAGCCCAAATTTAAATCGAGTTGCCCCCAGCGGGCCAGATGATACAAGTCCAATAATTTTTAAACGCAGCCGACTGGTTCGAATGAAATGCGCAGTCTAATAACTAGTATTAGTATTATTTGTAATCGCGCATCGCTATGTTTTATGATAAAGCTTCCAACGAGGCTGCTTTCACTGTGTGGTACAAAATGAATCTGCAAACAAAAATTAGGGATAAAGTATCAAGCTGTAGCACTTCCTATGCGTAATACTGAATAACTACACGTCCACGTCGGCAGTTTTCTTGTCTTTTGCCTGGCACCTTTACTTACTATTTCTGTTTTAATTGTTTGTACTTTACTCACTATTAACCCACCTCTTACAATACCTACGTCATAAATCGTAAACCGCAACCACTATATATGAATTGCAAGAATTTGTAGATTATGTTCGGTTCTGTTATATTTGCTGCTGGTGGAATTGATGTAAATTTGGTGAACAACCGTGCGATGAATGATTGAGCGTGCTCTTGGCCCTCAGTTCCAAATCTTATGAAAGCTTCTGGAAGTGCTTCTAGCAATCCCACATATCGGTTCAGGTCTTGTGGGGAGTGCATCTGAGCCCCTTCTAGCCATCTCATTTGAAGCTTCATTTCCTTTTACAACTGTGTGACCGGGAACCCATTCAAATGTTACTTTGTTGTTTTCACCCAACCCATTTAAGACTTGGGCACACTGAAAAATGATCTTGGAATCGAACTCAACGGATTGCAGTGCCTTTAAAGCTGTTTGAGTATCCGAAAGTAAAATAATGTTTTTATGCATGTTCACACTTTTCCTGCGGCTAATTTTGGGTTACCACCTAGTTCTGGGTTGCCCAATATCAAGTTTGTGTGATAACGTCCCCTAATTTGATAGATTTTGGTACTCTGTTAATCCATTCTTCTCTACTGGTTGAAGTCATGTTGTTGTTTGAAATGTTCTTTCAGCATAATAAGTTGACAATATCCCTGATTGATACGTCTTCAATAATGTTACACAAAATGTAAAAAAAAGTGCGCCATATAATGTTTTTCATCTGCTACATGCTGCAGAAACTATAAATGAGAGAACAAAAAGTAAAAATCTTGTACTACACGAAGACGCGTGAACTTGTTGCCAGAGTGTGCGTAAGAACGAAATCGGTGTGGTTAGCTTTATAACTCAAACTTCATTCTTCAGGCTTCTCAATAACTGGCTCCAGTGCATATATTTAGTAAGACACTTTAAAACCAACAAATCCGTACCGAAAACCAAGTTGCTGGTTGATAATATTGGCTATTTGATTATGCCTGTGCAATTACTATGTACTGCCATTCTTCATGATGTTTCTGATTTCCCGACCTAAAAGAGGGGCAGCTCCATCCATTAAAGTTGTCTTTTAGGCGTGCGAGGCACTGGTAGTAAGAGAAAGTCCCCCGATTCCCTCCGCTAGCTCTGATTTGGTCGTAATAAAATTAAAATCCGCTCGCCTTCTTGAGAACTGTGATTGCTCTTGTGAAATAATGTGAAATATATGACGTTGTTTCGGGAAATGACAGCACAGTTATTATTTTCTGAAGGTAAAAAATGCTAATGAAATTGACAATAAATAACAGCTAATTCATGTGTAATTAAAAATTATATTAAAAATTAGCTATGAGTAACATTTATCATATCTTAAATATCTATTTTAATAAGTTATTATATTTTTAAAAAGTGAACATTATCAATACATTTATTTTTGCTTTTTTTGTAACTTTGTTATGATGCAATAGCGCCTCTTGCTCAAATGCCTCTTTTCGTGTTCCGTAGCCAAATGAAAAAAATGGAACTCCTACAAATTCATCAAGTCTGGCTGTCTATATGTCACAGCCACTTTTTCTGAAACAATAAGAATTATAATGTTGAAACTTGGCGAGTAGATGTATTCTGTGAACCGCATTAAGCTTTTCACTCAATAATAGATAAAAGGGAATAAATTTTGGGGGTTTCCTATTCTTAGAACAAAATTCAAATAAAATCAAATTTTTTTTCTACCAACTTATACGTACCAACCACGTATAAGTTTGATGAAAAAAACATTTTAAAAATCTATAAACTCATATATTTTTAGAAAGTCTTCAAAAATGATATAGAAGTATTATATTTGTTTCTAATCTCAATAGTTTGTGCGACAGACTCTTCCGAAGAGACAAAATGTGTAAATTTCTGTAATTTCTAAAATAAGAGAACGAAACACTTAAAACAATGTAAGTTGTATATTTCCAAGTGATCTTCCAGCGGAAATCGGTTTGAACGAGATATAGTATGTAGGTATTTTTAATACGTCATAAATCGAAAACCGCAATGTAGCTTTCATTCAATAAAAACATGCGGGGTAAGTTCTCGACTTACTCGAGCGGGCAGACTCGAGAGAAGAACTTTTAAATTACCACTTGCTGCTACCTTCATGGGCGAGTCTAAATAACACTTGGCTGCTTTTTTTGCTTTTGTAAACCTACCAATTACTTATTAATCGCGAATGTATAGTAAAATAATAATGTAATTAAAGCTGTGAATAAAATTAAATTTGATTTTTTGTGCTAATTGTATCGATTTTGCTCTAACTCACACCTTGACAATCGCTTTTGTGCGTTGCAAGAATTGTATGGAATTAAAAAAAAGACGGATTGCACTCCGGGAGTGCTGGCAGAAGTGAAAACTTGAATATTAACCATGTGCATTTTTGATATTTTGGAATGGTAAGGGAATAGCTTTGGTCGAATTGCTTTAATTAATTATCAGTATGAAGGTAC
Organism: Calephelis virginiensis; assembly: GCA_002245475.1. Classification (NCBI taxonomy): domain Eukaryota; kingdom Metazoa; phylum Arthropoda; class Insecta; order Lepidoptera; family Riodinidae; genus Calephelis; species Calephelis virginiensis. The sequence continues at coordinate 175,800 of NJDC01000917.1, forward strand.
TAGATATTATTTATGTGGTGTGGTATTTATGTCAATAGTCTTGTGCTTAATCGGACGTTTTTGAATTCGCACTGTAAATCCGTAAAATGTACTAGTACACCTTATTAGTACTATTAAAATCTATATATTAGCCCATTACATATTGCATATTATTAGTACCATACTAAACCATGAAACTTCAGTACGCTACCTACTAAACGGCCACTTCATAATTTACCTCGGCCAGTTAAAATGGTATTACTTATACGATAAAATATGACGAAATGTTTATTTTTTTTAAACTTATGCATAATTGAACTCTTTGATTTTCCTTCTACTATTATTTCCTTTGTTCAACTTACAACTTTTTCGAAATCAGCTAAACTTCTGCACAATATTGTACTGTAATTTGTGTTAACTGAGAAACTATGATATACATACAAGTCGCAAACAAATTAAAATATGTTTTACTAAAATAATACCTATTTTGTCTACCACAAACTGCAAAGCATTCAAAGCAAGAAACAGTTTACACTTTACAGTACAATTATTTAATAGCGCATATCAAGCGCTGAATGAAATAAAGTGTCTTATAATATCTTGTATACTCTTGTAGCGGTAAACCGCTGGCGATGGAATGTTGCATTGTAGCTATCCGTCTTACGAATTTTTGTCTTACCGTCTAAAGGTCACGTGAATTTAGAAGTTCTTACCCATTCAAAAAAACATGCGCAACGCCGATAAAAAAAAAACTCACTTCAAAATCATTTAAACAGAACAACTACCTAATCTACACTCGAAACTAACGCGAAAGCGGTGTGAATGACACCGCGTGAGTTTATATCATAATGATAATTCCTGACCCGGATTTGCTCGGGTTATAGAACTTAAATAACATAAATATAATTAATATTAGCAATAAAGAGAAAAGATATGACCTACTACGAGATCGATACTAGATGGAAAAATTCTTAGTCCATTAAAAGCCCACATGATCCCTAAATATAATAGAATACTTTTAACCACACTAAAATACTTTAAAAGGACATCGGGGGTAGAAGAGAATTGATTACCCTTCAATGCTTAGATACGTGGCGAAACTGTCGAAAAGCCAATTACTAAACGACTCGTTCGAGTATAAATATATTTTATTTTATATAAATACTAAACATAAGATATGAAAAAAATAATCACCGTAATGTATATACTGTACGAACACATTCAGAACATTTGCATCAAATGTCTTATTTTTAAATATGTAGATACACCAAATTTAAGGAGGGAAGATTTGATTATTGGTCTGTTGTATTGAATAGTATTGAACATTCTTTTACCATTAAGACAACATTATCCCTGATGAACATAGGCTACTTTTTACTAGGATAATGCTTCATTGTTCCAAGGGATAAGGGGTAATAAGACACCGGGTTGTAAAAATTATCCTTTCATACTATTACTATTAATATATTTTATTATATGCTTATTTCACATAACTTCTAAACTTCTAAACCGATTGTGCTAAGTTTTGGGTATTTTGATGTTTTTCAGTATAATTTAAATATACAATTAGACCCAATAGGTAGAGGTTCTGTCGGTATCTAAATATTTCCGCTATGATGTTAAATAGCAAAAATTTGATTGTGTGTTTGTTTGTAGACTCCATAATTACTATATCGATTTGATATTTTTTTACCATTAGAATCAGACATAATGAATGTAGGCCACGTTATGTCTATTGAGAATTGGAAATTTGTACACTCGTGCGAAGCTGGGACGAGCTGCTAGACAAATATATAAATATACCGGTGCATTCGTTAATTTGAATTCGTTAGTTGTTAAGCGTGCTTTCAGAATTACGTGTTTTGTCCGGGTGGGGATCCATCACTTTACCTATTCTTGCCACCAATATAACAATATCATGTTCCAGTCCGGTGCGTAGGATAAAAGGGTAACCGCTCAATTGCCCCAACACCCCGGGCATAGGACAGTAACATATCTATATACATAGACATCACATGTAGCAATAATAAAAAGTTACGCTTTAGGCTTCCTGGAAGCTAGATGATCCGGTGGACTGATTCAGCGGTTTATGCAACAACATCCCGGACTAATCCTGCATAACAGGACTTGAGCCGACCAATATATGTCTGTGTGAGGCTACACACACTAACCAGGGTTGACACTTACATGACATTTATACAGCAAAGATAATTTAGTTCGGATTTTAGTCCAAGTGTTTTTGACCGTATAAACTATCGTATGTAAAAACTTGATCAGTTTTTAATTGGTAGATTAATATAAAAGACCTAAATTTCTAGTAGTTTTGAGCAGATTTTAGAACTCAGAGCGATGAGTAGTTTAGTTAGCCAAGACTAGGGACTAGGTTTAACTCTAACTCATATTCATGCAATAAAATATTTCTCTTGGCCTAGTTGTTAGACCAATAGTGCAAGTTTATCGGCTACCCAACCATCTAGACCAAAACATGACAGTATCATTAAAGTGGCAGAAATCGGTGAAGAGGTACCTACCGGGAAAAGTTGCAACATGGCTCTTCACTACCAGTGGTCTTGTTGATGAAACCAGTTGTCTTGTTAATATAGACACGTCACACTTTGCTCTCCTCTTACAAGCTACCCTGGCTGAAAGGCAGATAATTAATTGTACGTAACAGACCCGGACGAACACGGGGAAAAATTTAATGATCGTATTTCGAACGATAACTTACCATGACTTTCTGAACAGCTTGATCTTTTGACGATACTTATAGATATTGGTAGGCTTTCTTAGTTCATGTACTAAGAACTAATAAGAATTGATTCAGTTCACAGAGCTAGAACGAACTATTCCGTAACCGTATCCTTAATCGTTCATTTAGTACATTTCGTTCGCAATGTTTCATCAAGAACGGAATCATAGACAAAGAACAGAATGAATACTAATAATGAATTGTTGGTCGCGTGCTGCTATTGGACAAGGTGTTTAAGATGTGATCGAACGAGAATAACAAATTATGTTATTTTGACTTTTACTGTCATTGAAATAGAGATCATAGTTAGGTAATTAGTTTGATGAATATTAGAAATCATTTTATAAATATTGTAAATAAGTTGATACATATTTCAAACATACGTTACGTACTTTTTTATAAACATTTATAATACAACATAAATAAATAACAAAAATGGAAAAATAACAATAGTTGTAAATATTTTGATTTTCAAAAACGCCATTCTAAAAATGAGACTACAAATGGAGACAAAACTTTTCATAAACATTTTAGAATGAAATTTCTAAGCCTGCAAAGTATATAGGAAAACCAAAACATAATTCATTCGGTGTCTCACTTGAGAATCGTGAGACGTTACTTTTTCTAATGTACTACTGAAAAGTACGAAAAAGTCCGAAATAATACATTCTAATAACTGAAGTAGTACGGAGCGATCTTTATTGTGACCAAGCAATATGAAGTGTTTTTTCCATATAAAATGCCATAAAAGAAAGTTCAAGGCATTGTTTGGTTTGATCCCTGCCTCGTGGTTAAACATTCGAATACTATGCCAGACCCAAAATTTCCCTGCCACAACCTTTTTGCTTGAGTTTGTTAGATTACCTCATACACTGTCTTTGTGGAATCATTTACCAACAACAGTTTTATTAAACGAACACGACTTAAAAACTTCTAAGAAGATAGCGTAATTTACCTTCAAAATTGGTATTTGTTTTACTGTAAGTCTCGGAAATGTCTGCAAGCGGTGATTACTTTCCACTTAGTGACCGATTTGCTGATTTAATGAATTAATTTAAAAAATTGAATTAGAAATAGTTTTTCTGAATCCATATCCCATGTAATGAGCTAACAAATTGACCGATAACAATGTTTTAAGTTCAAAATTCTTGCTAGAACTAATCAGAATTACTTTTGAACTTAGGAGAATAAGTAACTTCTTAATGCAAACCGAGGTGTGTGTGTATGTGTCTGTGTCTATGAGGGTATGACATCGTAACTCTCTCTCTCTCTCTCTCTCTCTCTCTCTCTCTCTCTCAAGCTCAATGTCTATAAATATGCATTTTAGAGACAACCCTGAATATAAGGCGATGGCAGCTTTCACCGCTCTGGAGAAGCAACCAAGTAGAACGCAGCCAAACGTATTAGGGTACTATTGCGATACCACTCGACACATTACCGTACCTACTATCAAATTGATGGAACTTTATATATAATACTGGCAGCTCGTCTCGGCTTTGCACGGTTGGACTTAGGTTGGAAAGGAACATAAAGGATGTTCTTACTGGGAGTTTGTGCCTGTTATTATAATAAATTAACTTGTTTACATGTTAACAATTAAAATTTTTTCCCAACTTGAGCAATTAGCCAACTCCCAACTTGAGCAACAGCAAAAGTGATTTTCCCGCCCGATGGCCAGCACGTTTGGCAAAAAATGGCGGCAAAGTAAAATTGGCGAATAACGATGATATCTTTCGATTTATGTATTA
>NJDC01000917.1:180690-192019 GCA_002245475.1 Calephelis virginiensis
ATAACCTGTCTGTAGTTGTAGATAACTACTAGAGTTACTAAGATATTTTTGTTAACTGTTGAAAAATAGCAGGCATTGCCAGTTTTTTTTTTAAGAAGCTCAATGTCTATAAATATGCATTTTAGAGACAACCCTGAATATAAGACGATGGCAGCTTTCACCGCTCTGGAGAAGCAACCAAGTAGAACGCAGCCAAACGTATTAGGGTACTATTGCGATACCACTCGACACATTACCGGACCTATTATCAAATTGATGGAACTTTGTATATAATACTGGCAGCTCGTCTCGGCTTTGCACGGTTGGACTTATTTAAAATGATTCAAAGAAATAACATAGCCTGTGTTCATAAGCGATAATGTCTGCTTTTGATGGTTAAACATTTTTTCACAGTACAAACAGTAGTTCCTGAGCCGATTAAATGCAATCAAATACACGAACAATTTTTACGTTATAGTGTAGATCATATACTGATAGCAGCTCCACCTACAGGCCCAATTGTATTTTTAAATTATACAGGAAACCATCGAAATACCTGCATAAAATTCCAATCCCATTGGTTTAATCGTTTTGAAGTTACATCGAATAAGTAAGTACAGAAGAATAACTTTACTAACCGTTGTCCTATCACGCGCTATCCCATGGGAATGAAACATAGTTCCGCCTTAAAAAGTAGTCCATCTTCATCAGGGATAGTGTTGGCTTCCAATGGTAAAAAAAATCAATACAAACAAACCAACAATCAATCGAATCTCTCCCCTTTTTTATGGGTGTATCGATTTACCTATTAAAAAATGAAGGGTTGCACCCTAGGAGTATCAGCCGAAGTGAAAACTTGAATATTAAAGTTGTGCATTTTTGATATTTTTGAATGGTTACGGAATAATTTTGTACGAATTGCTTTATTTTTAAAATTCAACTGTATTCTACAACATAAATTATAGTACTTTACGAAATCGCATGTTTGTCATGACAATACGAACATTCGGCAAGCGCCCTGCGACGTCTTACGAATTTTCGATCAGGTCACGTGTCCTGACGCGAGTTTAGAAGTTTTTACCTACTCCAAATAAAAAAAACTCAACACTTTAACATATGTTTTAAAGCATATAAAATGTATCATGCCATCCATCCTAACAATACCGCAAGAGGAGGAAGCGCAGTTATTGTAAGAGATAACATCCACCATTGTGAAGATATCAAGATGAAGGACAGGAAATGCAAGTAGTAGCAGTGAGTATTAAAACCAAACGTTATTTAATTAATGTTGCGGCTATATATTGTCCAGCAAAAAGTTTACTAAATAAAGAGTATTACATAGAGCTATTTCAATAGATTGGAAAAATGTTTAGTTTAGTAGGAGACTTTAGTGCAAAACATGTTCACTGTGGATCCAGACTTACAACAAGAAAAGGCAAAGAACTTCTTTATCCAATAAACGACATTAAGGTTGTCGCTATTTACACTGGATCACCAACGTACTGGCCCACAGATCCGCATAAAATACTAGACTTGATCGAATTTTTCATTAAAAAAATATGGATACCAACTATTTAAATATTAGAGAAAGTTTCAATATTAACTCAGATCATTTTACTATAATAATTAATCTAAGTAAGTGTTTATTACAACAAACCCAACCTGAGTCACTTGTCAATAGAAAACCAGACTGGACAAGTTTTAAGATTGATTTAGAAAGTAAGCTAAATTTAAGAGTTCCTTTGCAAAACGCTGAGCAACTTGATATACAAGTCGAGACGTTTACAACACATACAACAAGCGACATAGAACAGCACACCACCAATTAGAAAATTTAAAATCAGTCATTTCTATCCACAAGAAATAAGAGATTTGAGCGGCAGCAGAGGCGCAGTTGGCATCAAACAAGATGTCCTCAAGATAAAAAGTCTCTTAATAACATGACAACAAAAAAAATGCGAAATAAAAAAAAACAAAAAGAAGAATGTACGGAATCATATTTAATAAATTTGACAAACCACAATAGGTCTGATTATTCCATATGAAAAGCTACAAAATCTCCGAACTGGTCCTCAGTTACCCAAATTTCACCTATAAGATTTATGTGGTATATGGGCCACAAGGGATGAAAAAAAAGCCAACAGGTTTGCTAATCATCTTCAAACCAATAGAGGGCGATGAAAACTCTTTCAATGATATTAGGGAAACATCTGATTATGATATAAAACTAACTTCGCCAACAGAAATCTACAAAGAGATAAAAAATAAAATCGGTCCAAAAAAGTCTCCGGACCATGATTTAATAACGGGTTTTATAATTAAAACTTACGTAAAAAAGGAATAATTAAGCTTACAAATTTTATTAACGCAGCATTCAGATTAAAATATGTACTTAGATATACGCAGTATTGAAGGTAGCAGAAGTCATTACAATTTTTAAGCCTGGCAAACCTCCTCAAGATGTTACTTACATCTTATAGACCCATCTCACTGCTATCAGTGATTTCTAAGTTATCTGAAAAGATTCTTCTAAAAAGGCTGAAACCCATTTTAGATGAAAAAATTTAAGAATATTTAAAAAAATTGAGAATTATTTTAAAAAAATATTTAATTTTTTAGTCTCTCTATAGTGTGCTTGAAATTCAACTAATTTTGTCTACGTAAGATTTATTTTAAGATTATTTTCTTTTAACCATTCCGCTACCATAGTTAAAGTTTCTCTTGTTTCTTCAAATAAATCCTCTTTATTTTTGCACTCGATAAGGAGGATAGTATTATCAGCAAATAAGATGGATTCATGATTGATAGCATCGGGCAAATCATTTATGTAAATTAAAAAAAGTAATGGCCCTAAACACTACCCTGTGGTATCTCACAGTCATTAAAAAGATAATTGGAAGTATAGACTTTCCTGTGGTTTCCACTTATTTTACCGACCTGAACACATTGCTTTCTATTCTCTAAATAACGTTTAAACCATTCTAATGATTTACCTCTAACACCATATCTTTCAAGTTTTGCTAACAAAATTTTATGTGATACAAAATCAAAAGCTTTACTTATATCTAAAAATACAGCAAGAGGAAACTTTTACTATTTAAGCATTCAGTTATTTTTTTAACTAAGTTAAAACACGCATAAACAGTAAGACCTCCCTTTTTTAAATCCATACTGATTATTTTTAATAAGTTAAAATGAAGTAAATAACTGTATAGTTTATCATACATTAATTTTTAAAAAATCTTAGAAATTACTGGAACTAAACTTATAGGTCTATATTTGTTCATATCATACATATTGCCTTTTTTAAATAATGGCTTGACAACAGACTTTTTTAAGCTATCAGGATATTTTCCTTCTAAAAATGATAAATTAATTATATACCAAAGAGGCTTTGATATCACACTGGCAACATTCTTTAATATTATAGTGCTCATATTGTCATAGCCAGCACTTGTGTTTTTTAAATTATGTATTACATTAATTAGATCATGCTAGCCAGGAATATTAAACATATTATATACATCATCTGATATGCCAACTTCGGTGAGCGTAATAACATCTAGTGGGTATAACGAAGTTTTTACTAATTGCTCAAGTTGGGAAAAAACTTTAATTGTTAACATGTAAACAAGTTAATTTATTATTATAATTAGGCACAAACTCCCAGTAATTATTTATGGTAGAACATCCTTTATGTTCCAATACATTTTCGAGCGTAAAATCCATTAAATAAAACTAAAAAAAAAGATAATAAATAGGATATAACACTATAAGTACAAACCAAATACTATGTAGTTTAAATGTTCTTAACCTTAACTATGTCACTTTCACACCTTATGGTATGCACTTTCGAATTATCAATTTTTCGAACTAGTATTTTGCCATCCTTACACCATATATATTTATATAAGTTTCTCAATTCTTCTTTATTCTCCCATAGTAGGTTTCTGAAGTAATAAGTAAGTGTCTCTTGGATATAAATACGATCTAACTTTTTAATATTTTTGTACTTCCGACGAGATATCCCCGGCCACTATTGGTTGCTTACGTGAGGAAGCTATCCATTGAGACTTTGCCTGTTAATCCTGCAATTTTACCTGTTTTATGCCGTCCTTCCCGTGTCGGCTAGGTAAGCGGACCGCTTTTTTAACTTTTAGCGGGCAAACCTTCATTTTATCAGTTATTGTGATGACCACCTCTTTGACATTCTCGTTGTCCTTGATTGGCACACCAGCTATTTCAAGGGTGTTACTATAACTTTGTTGTTCACTTTCATTCAGTCGCTGCTTCAGAGCACTTATTCTATTTTCTAAATTAATGGTTTTATTAATTATATCTACATTTTTCTTTTCTAATAATTTGATTTGATCATCATAGGTCTTCATATTATTTATGCATTCTTCCACCTTATTAGATAAAAACTCCATAGCACTATTTATGTCACCCAACTAACTTTTTATTATTTTATGTATTTCTTTAGTGACATCTTTCATAAACTTATTTGCGTTCGATTCCACAATTTCACTTGCATTATCACTTTCATGTTCATCGTCTTCCTCTTCAGCAGGCACAAAAACCACATGATTTGAATCCTCGGTAGCTCAAACATTTAGAGTATTTGTCAAGGATAGTCTAAAGGTACGTAGGCACCTACAGTATGTGTATTTTTTAAAATTGTGAGATTTTGTTTTTCAAGCACGGACAAATGCTAAAATGTAACATAGCTAGCTAATAACTTCTTAAGAAAATCGAAAGTAAATAATAAATATAAATTGGCGCCGCAATGATGTACAATGATTTTAATAGTACTACTTTTCTAAATTGCTAATTTGTTGCTAAGTTCGCGATTTTTACAACTTCGCCAGACTTTATGGGCCAGCAGAGTGCTCAGTCAGCCCGAAACATCCCCCAACCAGGGCTGTCTCCTGGGAGACCGTACCTTGACTTGGTTCTGGTTACTGGGTGGATTGATTGGAGGGGTTGCAGCTCGTCACTCAGCGTTAAGCGCCGGGCGGAAAAGAATTCCTCGTCTTCCAGATTGGAGGCGACGGTGCAGTCTGGTGTTGAGTATTCTGTTGCTTGTTGTGTTGATTAGGAGGGAGGCTTGCTTTTGTGGGATTCGATATGTGACGGTGTAATAGTACTGCATGAAACTCTGTAACTCTTGTACTATGTTTATAGCTGTCAAGGCAATCGCTAAAGATCATAAAATTTTTAATTTTTAAAACTTTTATTTTCTTAATTTGACACGATTTTAATCCGCGGTAGCTCAAATGGCTAAAGCATTCGTCATTGAGACACAAAAGAGTGCATAATCCTGCATAAGATACTTCTTTCTTTAAAAAAAACCAAAAAAACGATTTGCTTTTGATTTGGCAATTTTTTCTCAAATAATGAACACTTTTTAATTGACACTACTTTTTGTAACCGGAAGTCGAAAAGAATTAGGTATCTGCACCATTTACTTGGAAAGGTATCCAAATGCTCGTCATCCATCAGACAGCCGTGTTATAACTCGTGCATATCAACGCATTTTAGATAACCAGCCGGTAGTGCTAGTGCAAGAAGGAGCTGGAAGACCCTTGAGACCGCGATTGGTTGACAATATTTTAGCGGTTGTGCGGCAAAATCCACGTTTAGGGACACGTACGGCGGGCCGTGTAGTGCACAGACGATACAGAAACCGTGTGTCACATTGTGCTGTTCACAAAGTTTTGCGCAGGGACCAACAGTGAGCGTATCGCATCCACAAGGTGCAAACGATTCTGCCAGCTGACAAAAATCGCTGAGTCTCGTATCGCCAATGGTTCCAAAACAAACATAACACAGATGCCACGTTTGCTGCGCACGTTATTTGGATTGATGAGTCTACATTCACAAGGAATGGGATGTGGAACAGACGTGACGCCCATATCTGGACTCACAGCAACCCGTTTTCTGTGCAGGAGACAGAGTATCATTAGTCAGTGAATGTGTGGGCCGGTATTTTTAATGACAGAATTTGGGACCTGTGTTTCTTCCAGACCGCTCAAACGGCCAACAATATCGTATGTTTCTGGAAACGAGTTTAGAAGAAATGTTAGAAGAGAAACCTTTGGCGCAATTGCGGGTTGCTTGTATCAACATGACGGTTCTTCTGCACATGTGTCTCTTAGTGTACGGCAATGGCTTAACGAGTCGTTTGGAGAACAATGGATAGGTCGGTTCGGCCCACAACCTTGGCTAGCACGTTCGCCAGATTTAACCCCGCAGGATTTTTTTCTATGGGGCATGCAGCCCCAAAAAAAAATCCAAAGACAAAGTGTTTGTTGGTGAGTGCCCTACTGCGGAAGATATGCGTGCCAGGATTCATAGTGCTTTTACGGAATTGCGTTTGGCGTGTGCACAAGATCCGTCGTTAATGTCTCGGCTCCACTCAGAAACGCTTCGTCGTGCACGAATCTATGAGCAAGTTGGTAGGGGTTATTTGGAACCTTTTCTTTTACGAAGCAATCGAGATTGAGGCAGGTATGTGCGTAGTTTTAAATCTTTTATCTAAGTTAATTATGTACTTCTTACCTACATATCAAAATCCATTATTTCTAAACTTGTGTTTAAATAAGTATTTTTTGTGCCCTATGAAAAGATTCGGTTTAGATTGAACGACTATTTGATAATGTAGGAGTATAATTTTCTACGTTGCATATGATTCGACCGCATAGTGTCTAGGTAGGTACCTACCTACTGAGCGGCGCGCGCAGCGGCAGCCGTGCGGCTTGATGCTTACAATTTGTACGTTATACATTACGGGCTGAAAAATGCTAAATATTCAACCACTTATTTCCGACAAAAACTGTAAACGGAATTTCGAAATCTGATATGTAGATAAACTACCACAGAAGTTTTCGTTACGGTGTCAATTACACCCTGTATAAGTTGGTTGAACATAGTTCATACCTATGGTTTGCCCGCAGAAATTGATTGTTTTGGAATCGTAATTAATGTTAGCTTTAAAATAATCTAGAAAATCACTACCTATGATACCGTCATATTCCAAACTCACATCGTCATTAAATATATGAAATTTATAATTATATATATTGCTGGATAAATAGAAATTAATTTGAGACGTGCCTAAAGACTTAGAACATTGTTCGATATTATTTATTCCTTTTATTTTAACGACTTCACGGGACAAGACATATTTATTATTTAAACTAGATTTTTTTATAAGACTTATACTCGCACCAGTATATCTAGCAGGGAACATAAAGGACGAATAGAAAATTCAGTTTTTAATGTTATATCAGGCAATGATATTTTTGTAATAAACGATTTTATTTCGTAAATTGGAGTTTTAGCCTGGATTTGATTTTCACTATTATTAATATTAGATTGGAAACTTATTTGGAGCTGGTTACCCGCGTCTCTGTCCATTGGATTTTGAATTTGGACACATCTTTGGGGCTGGTTACCCGTGTCGCTGTCCATTGTATTTTGAATTTGGACACATCTTTGGGGCTGGCTACCCGTGTCGCTGTTCATAGATTTTTTAGATTTAGATTTCTTAGAGATAGATTTTGTAGAGTTGTGATATGCCTAAGTTAGTCGAAAAACGGCGGCACTTATTCGTAATCCGATCACTTAGTTTAAAGCATTGTCGCCGACGTTTTCACACGGAATTTCATAAGGTGTCGGTGAAGGCGGCAACGGTGGCTCGTATGTAATATGATGCGCGTTCGCGGACTTGTTATGACCACTGGAATGATTAAAAAAAAGTGAATAAAAGTTAAGTGGAATGATTATTATATAAATTACGTTTTTCAATATTATATTTCCTCCTATAACAATCTTTTATGTCATGACCATCCTTTTTGTAATATTTACAAAAAGCTTGGGAACTAGATTGATATTGATTTGTTTTAAAAAATTTCGTGTTTTGGAATCTTGAAGAGTCGCGTGGCGGGTATGAACGCCTATCTGTACTAAAACATTCGGATTCCGTATGCCCTGTTTTCCGCAGGTTTTACACTTTGGTTTCGCGACGATCATTTTGTTCAAAAAATTTTGAAATTTCTCTTTTTCGAGAGCAATATTGATAGCTTCATTTAGATTTTTAGGACTTCTACATCTAACATTATTACTTAAACGCGGATATAACCCGAAAGAGAACGAGAACTATGCTAAATCTTCTGTCATAGCTATACTACCTATGTATATCCTTCTTTAGAGAATCCGAATTATACTCGTAGATTTCGGACTGTAAGTCAGTGAGATAACTCTCAACCCGTAAAGCGAATTATGAAACCGATTCATTTAGTTGTTGTTTACAGGACTGCAGATCTAGTAATAAATTATTATAGTGTTTTTTTTTTCGCCAAAATTTTGTTTAAGAAAGCATTTTAATTGGTTAAAGTCTTCAAAAATTTTATTTGAGTAAGCAATTTGGGCTTTGTCTTCTAGGCGTGACAAAATATATTTGTTTAATAGGGTTTTTTGAAATGGTGATTCTAGGTCTAAGGCGTTTTGGCGATTAGCGAGGAAAGCGGTAAGGGTTTCGCGATCTCCTTTATATGGGTTAATAAAGTTACATGGTACATTAATGGGAAATTGTTCACTTAGTAAAATTTCTAACTTTTTGTTTTCATTCGACATTTTGAAGTTAGTTTTAAGATGCTGGAATATTTAGAACCTACATTTATAAGTAAGTATATTATTTGCCTGGTATTTAGATAGGTAGTTCTATGTTTGTTTTAAGAATAAAAGATTGGTAAGGGATTTAGTAAGTTGTATATCGAGTGACACCGGTTAAAATAACTAAACAATAGCAATGACAAATAATAACATGCTCTACTTACAGGGACAGGAACAGCAGGAACTTGAGCGGCATAGCAGCGACGGTGAGCGACAGCGTGCAGCCGTAGGATACGTCAGGAACAACAGGAACAACGGCGAGCAGCAGTTGTAACAATATCAGACACGATGGTCAGGAGCAATGGCAGGAACGGCGGTTGAGCGGATTTTACGCGTACGAGATGTCATGATGCAGGACTGCGACAAGCATTGACGTTATGGCGCCGAACGAGGTTAGCCGTTGGTGCTATCCCGGATGAAATTGCACTAGATTATCCCTTCTGTGGATAATATGTTCGCTACGTGCACCAGATATAACTTAAACAGGCAATTCGTTGTAGTTTTGAAGGCTTCATGATAAAATTAGTTCATTTTTATTAGCTGAATCAAATTATTTTTTCAATATCGTATGTACTTATAACAGATAAAAAAAGATCAGTATGGCGTACATAGTCCATACAAAAGTTACTTGTGACGAGTCTATATAATAGCCCTATCGATCTTGGAACATTTATTATTAAGATCAGTCTCAATTAAGATCAGAAATAGCTTAACTAACTTTTCTCTCTAACATTTCCTCTTCAATTATTGATCATAGCAGTGTTATCAGACATCATAATGTAATTTTCATATGTATTTACACAAATGTACATATTATATTTAAGTTGACTGGTAGAGATTACCACGTAGCATTAAGCCCATATTTGTACACTAAAGTGCATAAATTTTAAAAGAAAAAAATAGTAATAGTAAAATCTTCCACTGGATTTTCTATTTTCTCCGACGTACTTCCAATTTTTCTTTTCATACATGGGGCACACTAAAAGTTTTGCACTTCTAGCTAATCGGAACTTTTTCAATTTCGAACGTTATATTTTCAAAACTTTGCAACCTTCTTAGTAATAAAAAAAACAATTGGCGGGGAAATAATTTGTCATTTTTTTTATCACATATCAAAGTTCTACGTACGCAACGAAAACGGAATTAAGTCGAAAAGATTTTAGAGCGATGACTTTTTATGATTTTATAAGATTGTGTCGCTCGTCTTCAAAATTTTCGTCTTGGACTTCAAAACGTCTTTTGGGAGAGAACCACCTTGTTCGAGCACCGTGAGACGATGGTTTGCTGAATTTGAGAGAGGTCGAGTTTCTTTACATGACGAATTTCGTAAAGGGCGGACTTTAACTGCCGTCAACAAAAATAATGTGGCTACTGTTAAGCGGTTAATTGAAGAAAACCCTCGAGTTACCTATGAGACAATTTGTGGACTATTGGGGATTGGTATGAGCCAAATTCAGAAAATTTTACAAGAAGAAAGTTGGGAAACTTTACTGTCGGTGGATCCCTCATGAACTAACAGCGGAGCAGAAGAGAGCTCGCGTGGAATGATGCTTATAGTACTGAAGTACGACCACGGATATTCTAATGCTATTTATGACATTGTCACAGGAGACGAAACGTGGATTTATTATTTTGAACCCGAACAAAATCAGCAATCTTGTGAATGGGTGTTTGAGAATGAGAACAGGCCAACAATTGAGACAGGCGAGAAACGTTCGTAAAAAATTATGACTTCTGTTTTTCTCAGCTACGGGTCCCATCTGTACAATTCTACTTGATGATTAAAAGAGTGTTAATTCCGAGTGGTATTTTACCATTTATTTACCCAGGGTGTTAGAAAAGATTTGCAAAAAATGACCCAAAAGCCGCATTGTCCTACACCATGATAACGCTTATTCACACACGGCCAACAAAACAAAGTAAGTTATTTTTAGCTTCTGAAAAAGTACATCTCGTCACTTATGCTGCGTATAGCCCCGACCTAGCTTACTGTAATTTCTGTATTTTTCCCAAAATCAAATATTTGATGACAGGTTTTACTTTTACAGGCAGTGATAGCGTTCAATCTGCACGTAGAAAACATGCGTTCAGATCTGTGGTCTTGTTTAAAAAAATAGTTCAATTCAAAGTAACATAATATAGAAGGTAAAATTTTGAAAAAAGTAAATTACGGCTAACGATTTATGATCTAATAAAAAAATACTTACTAGATATCGTTCAAACCAACATTTCGGTAGTAGTTTATATGGTAATTACCTTTTTATTAACACATTATAAATTTTTTTTGCTTCGTCAATCTCTCAAAAAGTTTTAAACATAAATTTTAACCATTCACACACTTCCAGTCTCTCGCGTAAACTATTTAGTTTAGAAACAAATGATATTAGAAACTTATTCGTAGGTATGATAAAAAAAATATTTGAGTTTCAATTCTAAGTATGGGGTACCCCCAAACTAAATATTCAAAAACGGTATAATATCCTCTTATACTAACCGACTTCAAATATAGAGGTTCATATACATTTGTTTGTATGTCTGGAGGTAGCGATTATCTTATCTTATTTCTAACTTGAAACCGATCCGAACCTCATTTATCATTCATTAGACATTCCATCTTGAAAATATTTTTTGTTATCAACAGTTGTAATGAAAAGCAAATAACATATAATTTAAC
>NJDC01000917.1:192148-216615 GCA_002245475.1 Calephelis virginiensis
CATTTGTTTGTATGTCTGGAGGTAGCGATTATCTTATCTTATTTCTTACTTGAAACCGATCCGAATCTCATTTATCATTCATTAGACATTCCATCTTGAAAATATTTTTTGTTATCAACAGTTGTAATGAAAAGCAAATAACATATAATTTAACTTCCTCATCTAAATTTCAGAAAATTTCATTTGAACTACGAGTATTTACTCATATTTTCATTGTCTTTTTTTTAAATGCATGATAAGTCTTTGGTTTTCCTTCAGAACTCCATATTATAAATTAATTGGTACTATAAAAAAATCTAATAAGCGTGAAATAAGACCTTTCTAAAAAAAACAATCGACTTCAACCTTCAAATGTGAAAAATAAAGCTTTTTCCACTTTACATAACAACTTCCTATAATTTCAAAACAGTATTTGTATGTGGACGTGGATCCCATTACAGTACTAAAATTATAGTTTATTATGTAGGTATTATTTTAAGACACTTGTTTATGCAAATAAAAATATTATCATTATTGACACTACCTAGATATAAATATAAAGTTAGAAAGTTTATTGTAAAACCGTACAAATTGACTCTACAGAATGCCTTATTTCGTGGAGATAAGACACACAGCAAGTATATTTTTATTCCTTGAACTAACACAGTGTATATGATTATCATGATTTTTTTAAATAAACTTATTTTTAACAGCATATGCAGCTGAGCTTGAGCTTTGTCCATTGCAAGTCTATCGATGTACGGGTCCCAATATCATTTTTATTGATTGTTGTTCCTAAAAACATGGTATAATCTGTAAGGTTCAGCTTGCTTCCATTAAGTTATACATTGATCTTTACTTTCCTCACGTTTTAAATTCAAAAAGACTATTAACATTGAACACGAGGACACTGTTTTAATGCCTTTGGAATCGCATTGTTCGTTTAAATATAAGATAAGTGTCATCAGCATTCAATGTTTCATGTCTGTCTGTTACAGTATCCGGCACGTATCTTGACAAGGTTTAGACATAGTGGGGGTAAGTCCTCGCGCATCGTGTACTTAGTGGAACAAAAAAGTGATCACTTTTATTGTTGGTCATTATTCTATGGTAACGGCCAACAATTGTTAATAATTACGTCTATTTAGAAGAAAAATAAAGGCACAAAAAGAATTCGTTAAGTTTATTAGGAGTCATAAACAAAATAAATGCTTTAGAAAGTATTATTTTTTTAAATGTAAGGAACTCTATTCTCAGTAATATAGTAATATTATATTAATATAGTATAATTTTGCAATAGTATTTTTCAATCGCTTTCGGCTTTTTTCCACCGGAAACCTAAGTTACGTACAATCCTCCGTAGACCGCGCTCCGATCCATTAAAATCAGTGTACTCTTTTAGTTTTTCTCTTAATGCGCGTTGTGAAAGGTCAATTTTCTAAAAAAAAGTGCCCTGGTTGTGCCTCTGTCTATCCATACAGGGATATGGGCGTGAATATACTTTTTTTGTTTTAGTGTTATTCAATAACCTATTAACAGTGAGATTTACCAAAACTCAGACTCTTGTCGCTGACACTTGTATAAATTGCAAGAAATTGTCCGCGACTACGTACGCATATTCAAGTTATTTAGTTCGGGGATACACTTAGACATTACGATAAAAAAATAACTTATATTTAGGCTCTTAACTATCTCCACACGCAAATAATATATTTTAACATATTGTTGCGGTGTGAAAGAAGGACAAACAACTAAATACACTTTCTCATTTATGAAATGAAGTTTGGATTTATGTGGATGGAAAATAAAAAAGTTGCATGGTAACCAAATTTAATAGTATCTTCTGTCTCTTAAATGTTTTGCCATAGATAGACAAAGAGAATACAATACTACGTAATAGATAAATCTATTATAGTTTGGAACATGTCTGTGCCATAGATGGATTTTTGAAATTGACGTAAAAAAATATCACGACATGTTTCTCTGTCTGAGAGAGAGAGAGAGAGAGAGAGAACTCTATCAAACTCTATCAATCTCTACCAATCTCTATATCTATATCTCTTATAGAGATAGGAGTCGACGAACGACTGTTTGACGACACACAAACTACAACTTATTAAATAACTTCATGATGAAAAATTATTTTATGTTGAATTCTTAAAAACATTTAATATTTCTGTGGACTTTTTAATCTAGCGGTCTGACTAGTTGATTTTTTGAGGTCCCAGGTTTGATCCCCGGTTCTGCCAACATAAAAAATGTACATATATTTTCAATTTTCTAACAAAAATAACATTGTCCGGTATTGGACTCAGTATCTTCAGCTAGTCGTGGGTGCCTTGGTTGTTCTACTGCCTACCCCTTCAGGGATATGGACGTAAAGATATTAATTTTGCTTTATTGAAATCACAATCGGTTAAAAAACCTAACGTATGGGTCCAAAGAGTATTTATGAGGCTAACAGTTGTTATGTAAGTGCTGTTAACTAATAACATGAAAAAGTTCAGAGAACTCACTCAATAGTTCAAACCAATGCGAGAGCGAGTGTCAGCAGGCATCAGCTTGAGACAAGCATTTATGAATTTTTGTGCAAGAAGAAAAAAGTTATGATGATTGTTGTTCAGTGGACAGTTTTTTAAACTCGACATTAAACATTGAATTACCGTATTTTTGGCCAGCAATTATAAGTACTTAAGTGTTTGATTCGCTGTTAGAAGAAACATATTTTAAAAGCCAAAACGATTTTTTTTGCAAAAAAACGTAAACTCTGATATAAATATAAACTTATTACAAAAAAAGATATCTTGGTTACAGGATAGTTTGTTTTGCCGTATCTACTTCTGACTTCCTAGTACTGGAGCTAGCTATCCACCCTAGTTTACGGTAGATGGGGCTAACTTAATTGCATTTTAAAAAGATTTGTAATTAATAATGAAGCTTATATAGAAATGTCTAATTCGATTCGATTAAAAACAATATGTTTAATAAACATTAATAATTAATTTCTATAAATTAAAATGTGGTGGCATATCTTTGTTCAGTACTCAAAATGGCACGCCACAATTTAGTAGAATGTATATGCATTTAATGTACATGTTTCTATTTAAATACTTTTAGCAACGTCTTCATACACTTTTAATTCAATTTCATTTCATTACAGTTTTAATTTAATTTCATTTCATTAAAGTATTTCATACCTGTTAATTTTCTCTTTTTGATTAATTCCCACCAAAAAATCAAAAAACTAGATGCGAGTGCCACGACTACTTTTTTGTCACCCTAGTACAACTGCCGAGTGTAATTGTCAAAAGTGAGGTATATACACTATTATTGACTTCTGTACCTTTCTATATTTTTTGGTTTTACTAACGAGAGTAACCTCTAGAGTATTTTTTCTACATTAACCTGGAGATTATTCTATCGAACATCTTGATGATTTCCGGAATACGAATGGGTCTTAATCGTTTGCTTGCCGTAGGACCTCGGTGAAACAGCACGGACACACTTTGGTCTGGGTTTATTTCCATGCACCACTCCAGTAACTATGTAGTCGCTCAGGAAAGTGGCTCCTCAATGAAGATATACCAATATGAATCGTCTTTGCGGACGACACGATACTAAACTCGTCCAGTGGAACAAAGAGGTCAGTGGACAAAGAGGTCTACACAGACGCGCGAAGGTCAAGCTTTTCTTTGAAACGGGTAATATGTTGCTAACCTCGCGGTTTTTACAACTTCACCGGACTATGACGGTAGAGGTACGTCGTTCGTATGATTGGTGTATAAACTTCTCACAACGATGATGTTAGACATAAAATTCTCTACAGTAAAACTTCCTATTTTTATGTGATAAGATAGCGAGCAAGCACACGGCTTTCCTGATGGTGATAGATAACCTTAGGCTATAGATAACATAGATGTTGCAGGTGCATCAGTATCTTGTGATTAATTTGCTGACGCAAATGGATTAATGACGCATTTAACCTCTGCTTGCCTTTTCCGAGCTGCCTGACAAGAAGGCAGATGGTCAATTCTACATAGAAGACCCGGGCCAATACGGGAGTACATTGTTGTGATCATGATCATATTGTAAATTTAGCCAGCAGCACGAGTTCTGATGTTTCTCTTTTGCCTTTTTTGAATTCTCTTTATTTTCAATATTGGTCAATGTTATTATAATTTATATAATCTAAAGACTAAAATAACACAAAAACTAAGATCAGCTAAATTATGTACCCGATCCCTTTTGAATAAAATAACCCTTGCACTAAAGTACATCTTCAATGTTGCGAGAGTATTCAGCTTTTTAATTACTCTCGAACAGTTGCCAAATACTTTTAGATGTGTTCGGACTTAAACATTTCCTTAACGAACTTAGTGCTTAAGACTGTGTCATGTTATAAAAATGCTTAAATGAGACTCTTACGTAAAATTAAAAAGGAGATAGAAAAAAATAGTCTTATAATAGTCAAAATATACAGAGTTGGGCCTCGATACTCGAAAGTGACTGGTGCAGTTCCGAAGTTTTTGACTATAAAATGAATCGATAAGTTAATCGTTTCAAACATCATATACATACATAGTAACCATGACTGTCAAAGGCAATTTGAATTAGTTTCGGTAAAATGAAAAATGGAAACTTGGTAGAAAAGAAAAGGCAGTTCGCATCAAATTTCTAAAATGCCTTTTTTTAAACATTTAAATCGTAACGAGCGACTTCCCTAAGAACTTTGGAGGTAGCGGAGGGATATTTAATTTTCAGATGGATGAATTTAATTTTCAATAAACTATCAAGGCAAGAAGTCGCACTTTGTGAAAATTAAATAACGAGATTTGAGACATTGAGATCGTAATTGAAATTTATGACTCATTTTAAGAAATGTTGTGGAGTTGGTGTTTAATTAATTGTGTTCTGTTATCGGTTATTACTCTTAAGGTATTATTTGAAACGATTTAAAAATTAATGTCGGTCGTTAAAGATAATGGAGAAAAAAGTGACGATTTTTTTTGTTACAACAAAAACGAGGCCTTACTCTGAGATACTTGCTTTAGTTATAAATTAGGATGGCACAAAACATAACAATAACATTGAAGTAGTTACATGTAAAATAGTTACATTTACAGTTTTAAAAATGTGTTATATCTCAAAAAACGCTAACAGCACCATCAACCCTTTTTTCTTAATTTTTTTTAGTTGAGATCTTTAAAACATTTTTTAATTTTTCTCGCTCCCACTTTTAAGAAGTTAAAGGATGGGGAACATTTTGCCAATTCAGAAGTGTCTATTTCTTTTAAACGAGTGGAACAATGTTTTTTGTAACCTCAATGTCAACAGCCTAAATTGAAATTAATTATTTTAATGTAATCTTTATCATTTTGTTTTATTTTGTATAGAAATATTAAACGGTTCACAGAATTAGTCTATTTTTATCGAGTTTGATTAGTATAGAATATTTTCGCATATTACCGAAGAGGTAGGCATAGGTACAACCAGCGCACCCACAACTAGCCGAAGACACTAAGTCCTACGGGTACATACCAAATCCAGACGGAGCAATATTGTTTTTATTAGTAAATTTAAAAAAACGCATTTTCTTCTGGACAAAACCCAGGACATAATGAATTCAAATTTAACGCTAGAGCACAGAAAAAACAAAAATACCAATATTAAATTTAATATCTGACGCAGATTCTAAGTTAAGCTACATTATCCTGCATCCATACATGTGTGCCTAGGACAAAAATCATTTTCACAAAAAAACATAAAATCTCAATCTTGTGAATATGCCAAAATGGTAATTTGAATACTTAGAATGAAATGTCCCCGGGAACTGAGGAGGTGCTCCGGAGCCCAGAGACCGTCCGCGCTGAATAAATTTAAAACCGGTGGATTAGTCGTATCGCGAGTTCGCTTCATCGGTGCCATTCGATTATCCCGGATTGGCGACACGTTTATTCAATTAGACTTTCAAGTATTTAGTGGCGGCTCCCCTGGCCTGAACTTCGTAATGGAGAACATGGCCGCCGTTAAATATTCAACGCTGGAGACCGCTTTTTATTTCAATCATATTTGGATTGTAACGTTTCGACGTTCTGCTACAACATTTTGGAATGAATTGCAAATATCCATGAGAACATTTTTTGACTAAGCAAACATAAAATTAGTTCATAAAAAAAATGTAAATATTAAAAATAGAGGAAAGAACGGTGGTCTTGAAACTAAGCCGTAAGTGTTCAGGAAGACAAGCTTAGGAATGCTGAAGAATGATTACTATGATAGTGGAAAATATAACGTGTCATCTACAGATAGCTAAGAAAATATTGGTCAGTTTGTTTCATTGCAATTTTATGTTGTATAAGTAAATTTCAGGATATCGTGTTCTCCAAATGTCACTACTTGCTATTGTTAAAATATGACAAGGCCTGAAGTTATTACGACGAGATACAAGGTAAAGGGGTGAGATAACTATTTGGTGGCCACCTTGTCATAGTCATAGTGTTAATGTCAGAAAAAATTACTCCCGTCTCGAACAAACTGCTTTACTATGATACAGTTGACCGATTTTCTTTAAAGAAGCCCGGGAGAGAGTAATTGTAAAAAGATTTATCGCAATTTAGTAGTTGGTAATTAGATTTGAACAACACTAATCTAACTTAATTTTATTTCTTATTGTCGGTTCAGTTTACGTCGGCAAAAGTTTTATCTAGTTTGGGAGACATTATAGGACTTGAGACTGTATTGGAGTTGTCGCGCCCCGGGCGCACAGACCAGTTCAAGCGGTGCTTTGTCTTAAGTTCATTAACTGCTCCAAAATAAAATTTCTTTATAAGTTTAGTCCACGGGTCTATTTAAGTTATATATTTAATGTTTAGCACTCAGCCTTTAACTAACAAAATAATCAAGTTTTATCGTGTAGATACTATTTATGCTACGTGTAGGCTCAATAATTTAAATACCTGACAATCGTCTTCGTTTTCTTTACATCGTATTTTGTTTTAATTCTAATCCATTTTGTAAATAGCCCACCGATTTCGCTTATACAGCATCGTCAGGGCTAAAAACTAAACTAAAATAAAAAAAAATAAAGTATAAATGATACGTTAAACTGTGCAAGTGTTTATTTATTTGAAATATGAATGCTTACTCGAAGTTATCAAAATAAAGGCTTATTTTACATCCTAGAAAACAAAATATATTTTTAATTTTTGTTTGCTACATTTTTTATTTCGCGAAATAACGTTTAAAAGATATATTAATAATTTAAGTAAAAATATAATATGTAGCATTTGCGAATCTGTAAAAATGGATTCCGATTTGAATACGTCATCTACGAACACAAAAAATAAGTAGTTTACAAGCCTGAATTTATACGAAATTCAGGGCATCCTTGTTGCCCTGAATTTCGAATCACATTCAGGCTTAGTTGCTATGGAAACCTCAGATAGTATGCTCCTAATATGTAATTAAATATTATTTATTATAAATGTTAAAATATTAATTGCACACCAAAATATGGTAGAATACTCGTATGTTGATACGAGTATACTTACTTAAATATTTCCGTAACATCTCATTTCAATCAATAGAAAGAAAATTATTTATTTGCGGAATATGTGTGTATATTCCGCAAATAAATAATTTTCTTTCTTTCTTTCTTCCCCTTCAAATAAAAAAAATATTGAGATTTTTAAAAAATAAAGAAGTTAGACATATCCCCTTCTTTTTCTAAGTTGGTTAAAAATAGTTTTTCAGTCACTTCAAAATGCAAATATAAATCGCAGGGTTATCCTAGAACCCATTCAGAAAATTATTTCTGGGAGAGTAAACCGGAGCCAAATTGTTCAACTATTTTATTAGGCACCTACTAGCAGAGCGGCTTCGTACGGATGGACAAATTTCTAATTTTTCCTATAAATAACGTAGCCTACGTTCATCAGGGATAATGTCGGCTTCTACCTAGTAGTTCGCCCCGAATTGAGTCCCCGCGAGCAGCCAACAGACCCTTATGAGATTCCAACATTCCACTTTTACTGCATAGCAATCGTATTAATGGTATTGGAGTAGTGCGTAAATAATGAAACACAAAACATTCTTTAGCTCCAGTAAGTTTAAAATTGCAATTGATTTTCCAGTATTAACACATAAGCCTGAGTATCTATATGAATTTTCTACTACAATGAGATATGAGATACTTATTAAGATATTATGATCTGGCATACAGAGGAGTATATCAAATTCGTCTGCATGTTTTGTTCTTATTTGTGTTTTTTTGTTGTTTTTTTTTATACGTATTGGTTCGGGTTAGCTGAGTAGAATATATCATCTACCTCTCTGCCAGGTAGCTCGTAAGACAAGAGTGTCTTGTTCCGATTTGTACATTAGATGGCATGTAGACTTGCATAATAGGCCTGTTAAACCTGTTAGAATTTCTTGACTCACTGGTGCACAGAAAAACTCTTACGAGTTTATGTTGCACCTTTATTTGTAACCAGATGCTTATCTTTAATGTAAATAAATACCTAAATAAAAACATAAATACCTGGTCGAAATTCTGGGTGATTTAAATTTATGTGTTTTGAATGATGGTCGATCGACTAGAATGGTTAATCCAGGACAAAATATTAACTGTGCTGATCTCACTATTAGGTCCCCAGATATTGCATCCTTGTTACAATGGGATAGGCTTAATTCTTCTTATAGCAGTGACCACTACCCTACTATTGTAAAATGACTCAACAAAACTTACCTGACAGACAGACATCTCCCCTCCTTAAATACATATCACCTAAGTCTCCCCAAGATTACATTGATTGTTTTGCAGATAATTGTTTTCTTCTTAAAATTCAGCTCGCAGTAGGATACCGTCTCCACCATGGTGGGATTTTGAGTGCACACAAGCAATCAAAGAACGAAAAGAGGCAGAGAAAACATATGAAAATAATATGAACCTCCATAATTTTCTAGAATACAAAAAAATTTAGCAAAAACCAAGCGCTACCTTAAAAAGAAAAAGTCACTTGGATATAAACAATTCTTTTAGTCTCTATCTCCATCTACTCCTCCTAGCAATGTCTGGAGAGGTATAAACAGGTTCAGAACCAGCTTCTATCCAAAGACAACATCCCCCATTACACAGGACGTTGGTATTAAATTTTGTTAGAAAACTAGCCCTACCCTACGTGCCAACAAAGAAGAATTAAGTCTTAACCCAATTGTATGTCTGCCCCCAGTACACCCATTGGAGGCGCCATTTACTTTAGTCGAACTACAATTCATCTTATCCCAAGTCCGCAACTCTGCACCGGGATTAGATGGTATTTCTTACTTATTCCTTTCCCATTCAGGGCTAAAATGTAAGCAATATTTTAAAAAAATATATAAATTATACATTTGAGCACGCCATAGTTCCATACTCTTGGAGAACACAATTAATCATTTCGCTTTTAAAACCCGGTAAAGACGCTGATGATCCTAATGGATATCGTCCTATAGCCCTCGCTTTGGCGTTAGCTAAAATTTTAGAACACCTTCTTAAAAACAGGTTGGAATGGTTCATTGAACATCACAAACTTTTCTAACAACCAATTCCGGTTTCGTAAGGGACTTGGCACTATGGACAGTGTGACCAACATTATAACTGACATCAGAATTGCATTTAGCAAGAATGAGTCAGTTTTCGCTGCTTTCTTAGACGTAGACTCTGCTTATGACAATGTTTTGTTTTCGGTTCTCAGACAGAAAATGCAAAAGCTGAGAATTCCTAGTAAGATTATTCAATGCATCTGTAGTTTACTTGCGTCTGGGAAAGTAATTTTGAGAATACCTGGAGAAGACCCTGAATCCAGAATCGTATGGAAGGATTTGTCACAGGGATCAGTTTTAAGTCCTTTACTGTATAACATCTATACGTCAGATTCGAACTCGTGCCTGAACGATAATTGTGTTCTTTTACAACATGCAGATGACCTTGCACTCTATGTTGTTGATGCTTCTATCTCTGATGCTGCCTTATCAGTGAATGTCTCTTTTAACTCGTTGGATGATTGGCTTTTTGTACATGGGCTCAATCTTTCACCACACAAAAGTTCAATCGTAGTTTTTACAAGGAAAAGAAATATTCCACCTGTTTCGATCACCATACAAGGACAAGTGATTCCAGTGAGAGATTATGCAACATTCTTAGGTGTCATTACAGATTCCAAGTTCACTGGTATTTACCACATCAACCATATTATTAAAAAGTGTGAAAGGGCATTCCTTGTTTTAAAAGCAGTTACAAGAGTATGGTGGGGTGCCCACCCACGTACAATGAAACTGCTTTATAATGCCTTAATAAGAAGTTTATTAGAATATGGCATATTTTTATTCACTCCATGCAATAAAAAAGCCTTATACAGATTAGATTTATTTCAGTATAAATGTCTGAGGCTCATTTTAGGGGCCATGAAATGTTCCCCTACCAATGCCTTACGAATTGAGTGTCTGGATCCTCCTCTTGATATCCGCCGGGAGTATTTAGCTGACAGGTTCCTATATAAAGCTTTTCGCATAACTTCTCACCCAATTATCTCGAAGCTGCATAAGTTGAAGGATTGTATTTCTACCTACCCATATTGGAGTAATAAGGAATCGCCATCACTTGTTAAATCATTAGAAAAACCAAATAGGCTTCAAATCCAAATTCAACAATCTTCAAAACTTTCAATTTTTAAATATTCATATGAATCACTTATATTTCAGTTAAATATCCAAGTTAGCCTTGGCATTCCCTTTGGCAAATACCTATTTTAGGACTTCTGTAGAACAGAACTGGCAAAATTGGCACAAATTTTATACCGATGCCTCCAAGCTAACTGCCTCTAGTTGTGTTGGAGTGGGAATTTATTTTCAAACTTCTAACATTATGCTGCAGTTCAAGTGCCCCCCTGAATCTTCTGTTTTTACAGTTGAATGTATCGGAATACTTGAAGCTTGCAAGTATTTATTATCTCACCATAACATTAAAAAAGCTGTTGTATTCACGGACTCATGCAGTTGCTTTACAGTTATTAAGTCAGAACCCTTTTAAAAGCAAATTACATTCAGATATTATTACCCAAATTAAAAACACAATATTTAAATGCTCTAAAAACGAACAGGTTGTTGACTTGGTTTGGATCCCAAGTCATTCGGGGATCGTAGGAAATGAGTGTGCTGACTCGCTCGCGAAACAGGCAGTACACAACCAAGTAGATAGATCCCACTATAATCTCCATTCCTATGATTTGCTAAATATAACTAAAAAGGTTCTGCGTACATCTTGGAAGGCTAATTGGGGGACTAGTAGTTTATGTAAAGGTAAACATTACGCAAATATCCAGCCAGATATTCCGTGTAAGTCCTGGTTTTATAAATACAAAAAAACACGTAAAGACGTCATATCTGTCATCTGTAGAATCCGTTTAGGGCATTGGTGCACCCCAGTACTTTTAAATAAAATTCGAGTTCGAGATAGTTCTTTATGTGGATTAGAAGAGGGTACCTTGAATTATATTTTCCTGGCTTGTCCCAATAATAATAAGTCAGAAGCCCTGTATAACCAATTTCACTCACTAAACATTCCTCTTGTGTTTGTCTTTTTTTGTGGAAGAATTAACCCAAGCAACCCACGCCAAACAGAATATTATTTCTTTCGTAATTTGAAACTGGCAGAATCGTCTTAAAATAGATAGTAATTTCTAATACCCCAAAAGAAGAAGAAGAACTTTTTTGTCACTAGAACGACAGTCACGGCGACTGAAAAGTCACGGCTTAGCACATGTCTAGTGATGACGACGTCATTAGAGGATGATATTGAAGTCCATATGTCGGATGAACCAACCATTGGTAGGCATAGACGTTCATCATCCTTCTTTATCGATTAAAATTAATTCATTTCGGAACGCCGCTATAGGACAAAATACCGGTGTGTTTGTTGGACAAATAAATGGATTGTAAAGCGTGGAAATTTACTAATTGCAACTTTTTCTTATTGTATGAACGGTTTGATTGTTTAAACTGGGATTCATTGTATGAAATTAGGGATGCAGGTGGAGCATTAAATTATTTATATAATTTGGGTAATATTACAATAAGTGAATGAGCTCCTAAAAAAAATAAATTTAATAAATTTAGATGTAGTAATAGGTACGTATATCTAGAACGGTACACTTCAGACTTGATACAGGATATTAAGTAAAAGTAGAGATGTCGCAAAATGTTTAAGGCAACGGGTTAACAGAATGATTACGAAGCATTTGCTCGGTGTCGTTCTGTAGTTAAACAAAAAATTGTTACTATTTACGAAGCTTATCAAAATAGGTTACAATCAATTATTAAAAATGACCCGAAAGCTTTTTGGAATTATATTAAAAGTAAGCAGAGTATTCGCAATAAACTTGTATTAAAAAGATGGGAAGGTAATTAAAGATGTTGAGTGCGCAGAATATTTTGCTTCATACTTTCATTCTGTATACAGCAATGAGCGACCAGTCCTGGACCCGATAGCGGCGGAGTGCTCGGCAGCAGCAAGCGCAAACGCATCTCGTGTGCATATAGGTCAGTTCACCGAAAGAGACCTGCGTTCGACGCTTGACCGCCTTAAACCTAAACATTCCGTGGGACCGGACAGTATACCACCGAAGTGTTTTTGAAACCTTATTACACGTTTTTAACGTATTTTTGAATGAAGGGCGCTAACGCTACCCAGATCGCTGGAAAATCACTTGAGTCATACCAGTCCCGAAGGGTCGTTCAAGCTCTGACGTTAGTGGCTATAGGCCAGTAGCAGTCCTATCGGCGTTTGCCAAGGTGTTTGAATCAGCGCTTTATTTAGTATTTAATTTCAATTTTTTAATAAAATGTATCTCGCAATTGGATATGTGCTCGATTGGTGGTAAGCTTGCCACCTATCAGACAGTTAGACATGAAAATTTGGTACTATGTTTGAACCTGGTACCTATCTAGTGCTGAATATTTAATAAAGATGTCTTTGATATACCATAAATAAATCAAAGCCACATCTTAATTCCCAACTAGCTAAACATTTAAACATGTTATTGCTACTATATTTCATTAGCATTACCATGTACTTGGGTATAATATTCACCAAAAAGGTACCTAAGTACTTACATGTAAGTGTAAGTGATTGGTGTTCTCTTCTTGTAAATGTAAACACCTGTTGTTTATTGCATGGGGCAGCATTTTTAACCAAACAAAAACAGGCAGTCAGTAGATGTCCTAACCATTGGTACAAAAACTTTAATTTATTTTACATATTCACATGCTTACACATCAAATTCTTAAAACCACAAACTGAAACGGTGTGGCAGAGTTAGTCTTAGACTCGACATAAAAAGCTGTTTGCATTTGGTCTACAAAGATTCATGGAAAAATTTTTTTCAATACCATGGTTGCCGTAGGTGGGACAGATATTGGTATAAAAAAAGCCAACAATAAATCACCCCCATGTTCCAGGAAGTCTTTCATATGACATAACAGTATTTTGTTATATAAACAAAGTGCTGAATGGTGCACATATGCCTAATGTGGTTAAATTGTTGATTTTTATTGTACCTATGTTAGAAATAAAATTACTTATAACATTCTGTTACCTACACAATGCAAAGCCCAAATGATATCTTTGAACCCAAATTTCCCTGGTTTGACACACAACGCAGCGATTTATAGGCACCTCATTAACAAAAAGATTACTTTGGGTTGGTCTGGATCTGTTCAGTAGAATTGACTATCTACCTCTGTATCAGGCAGCTTTTAAGAGGCGAGCACAAACTATTTTCAACAAGATGAAGTGATATAGTGCTGTGCAACAACTTGCCCAGTTACCTGCCACCATAAAGGCTTGTTATTTTCTGGTCCGGATGGTAAGGTTACCTGTACACTTGCACAATAGGCAGGCAGTATATTCCAGCCACAGGACAGCGACGCACCTGTAACGTCTATGGTGTTTATGGGCCACATTTGTCTCTTACATTCAGGAGAACCCAAAGTGTGGAATGAAAAGCAATATTTATTAGTACCTACTTTAAAAAAAACATACATTC
This sequence comes from Calephelis virginiensis, assembly GCA_002245475.1. NCBI lineage: Eukaryota > Metazoa > Arthropoda > Insecta > Lepidoptera > Riodinidae > Calephelis > Calephelis virginiensis. The sequence goes on from NJDC01000917.1 coordinate 206,209, forward strand.
TTAAAATTTCTGTTGGGGCTAATAGAAAGTTTATCATTTAATCAGTTGGAAAAGCAAAAAGAACGTGTATCTCACATTTTTGTTATGGAATAATGATGCTTATTCTTTTTATTATATTTGAAAATAGTCCACTCACAAAATACCTACAACTATTATCTTCATGTTCCTGGCCTATAAATGTTAGTTTTTTACTAATCCAATAAAAATTATACAAGCCTTGTAGGTTTGTATAAAGTTGAATGTGTGTCTCAACCATGTCTCAACAGACCTGCACTTCCTAAGTCATGTGGACAAACTAGATGTATCTATCTTAAAGACATATAGACAAAATGTTAAGTATTAACAATTTTGTATGGTATTTTGTATTGATAGATCACTATCTGCGACCAACTCCAGACATACTCGGATCAGTACCCATGTGATGTTCACATCTTCGTCATTAATCAGAGGTAATATAAAATAATAGGAAAGTATATAGTCATAAATTTATTACACAGTTCAATTTCATATTAAGGGTATTTATTCTTCTTGGATTTTTCAGACGACTTTGATGCTACTGCTCTGCATGAAGATATTAATTTTCTTTATATTTTGTTGATCAAGTACCTAATAAATTATTAAAATCCAAACGTTTTCTTTATTAATTACAATTCTATAAAACTTACATTTATATTTTTTTACTAAGTTAGGTAACAAGCTCATAGCTCTCCTGAAAAAACATTGTCTTATAGACACCATAGATGTTATAATGATTGCATGAATGCAGTCCAGAGGCCGAGGTGTTAAGCCTTATGTGCAATTCTACTGGTTACCTGGATATAGTGAACAAATATATGGTGTTATGTGCATTATGGTGTGTATTATATGTATAACAGAAATCTGTGTATGAGTATTATAAAAGTAAAAACTTATAATATTATTACAAGTAAGAGAGAGAGAGAGAGAAGGTAAGTAAAACAAAAATAAAAAACAATTGGTTTACCTCTAGGTAAATATTTGTAGGGCAGGTATCCATGGTCAGATCACACTGTTAGACTGATCTGACCACGTCTACTCTTTTGTGTCCTTGGTCAGACTTACGTAATCTAACTACGGACACATGGCAAAAAATGTATCCATGATCAGACTGTGATGTTTATAATATGAAATTCTTCTTTTTCCATACAATATGAAATCATATACCTAATATAAGCAAAGCTGTAACCAAACAACCTGTTATCCGCCATATTGTCATTCGAATTACAATTCTCGATAAAAACTACACACTTAGACACAGATAAGATGTTAATATTATTCGCACTTCCTAGATTATTGGGTAGTCATAAATATTAGATTGGGCTGTTCCAGATTGATTGGTGTGCAAGAAGAATTTGAAAATATTAATTTGAAATCTCTCAAACATAATGCGCATCTTAGAATAAGAAGTAAATAGAGCTATAAAATCATTGTCATGTTGTGGTCCGTAGGGTAGGGTAGCCGGTAGACTTGCATAATTATAGACCTAATTTTGTTGTTGACACCTGGTGGAATCCCGTTATACACACTTTCCTCTATACACTTTTTATGTTATATGTTTTTGTTTCACCGTTCACAGCATCATCAGGGTTTTATAATTAAAGATAAATAGGTAAGTCTGTTTTATTTTCACGTTCAGCATTTGAATAAGAAAAAAAACAAAATAAGATCAAAACAAATAAGTAAAAAACTAAAAAATAAAAATGATGTCGAACGGTATAAAATGTCAAAACATTACACATGAGAATATTATAGTCAAATTGTCAAAAATATAGGAATAAAACTATTAAATTAAATTATTAAAATACAATCAAAATTTTGATAATAATATGAAATTAAAATTAATTGTGAACACATGTCTAAATATCAATAATTAAAATAAATAATGCTACCTTAAACATTTAAAAATTTAGGTTAAGTAGAAGGAAGTTAATCAATTGAGTAGCTGATCGTTTAATAAAGTTCAGCTATTTTTAAGTTTATTTATTTCTAGCGCTTCTGGAAAATTGAGTTTCCTGACGTTGCTTGTTACAAAAATAAAGTAATTCAAAGTTACATGTTGGTTATAAAGTATGACCCAATAAATGCCTAGCAAAGGCAGAATCCCTTTTTTCGAAGCATCAGCTTCTAAGATGCTTTTTAACCTTATTAAAAACGTTTATGATGCTGTGAAAGGTAAAACCGGTTAGCTATAGTAAAACTTGAAGTGTAAACTACAGTGTATAGTGGAAAAGTACGAGTTTACCTTAAAACATTGTGTATGAGCTTAACTCCTGTGCTCAGTGCAGTGACGCACTTATGGTATCTGTGATATTTAGACCACGGGTATCTCTTACCATCAGGAAAACAACGTGGATGTTGGATGAACTCTCACTTAAAAAATAATAATGTGTGCGAACATGAATAACATCTTTTATGTGCTCGCGTAGGCAGATCGGCCGAAAAATGGGATCTGACTATGGATACCTAACAAAATCTAACCACGGAAAATTTCATGAATATGACCAAGGACACAAAAGAGTGGACGTGGTCAGATCAATCTAATAATGCTATCTGACCATGGATACCTGCCCTATTTGTAATGTGTCTTTCAATTTATTTTGTGGGAATTAAATAATAATATCAATGTAACATTGCTGAATTGTCTATTGGAAATAAAACATAGTTTTTTAAAAAAATAAAATTGTTGGCTAACTTCTCTCAATTATTATCATTAAACAAATCTAAAATTTTATCAATTTATTTTATAGATAGATTATCTAAAATAAAGGCATTTGGTAATAATTAACGCTGCTGTTAAAGAAAATATTAATGGAACTTGATTTATTGATAAAAAAAAACAATGCAACTCAACTTAGGCACACATCTTTTTAGTTTTCCTAACTTCATGTAAACTTTATAAATTAATAAAATTAATAAAAATAAAACATTATAAATAAACATGTAAACTTACTTACTTTGAAGAACAAAACAGCATACAAGATTTAATACATAACATAATATGTCCACTGAGTATTAAAAAAAACATCATTGAATTACTCACTTTTATCATACAATAACATAATTTTATATTAAAAGAAAAGAGTGAATATACACATCACCGTCACAGAAGAATTTTGAGTTCAAATTACATACAGATAGGTGTATATATTATTATATCCTATTTTACTTTTATTTATGTAAGTAAATGTTATAATGGAACTTAGAATTCTACTGCTTTTTGTTAAACCCTGTTTCAATCAGTTTCAATTCTTCAAGTTTTGAGTTAGTTTTAAAGTAACTTTGTCTTGATAAATGTTAGATTTTATAAAGCACCAAAATGTATTTCAATTACCAATCTCCTCAACTCAAATATCACTCTACTAGGTGGTAAATATGGTATAAAGTTCTTTTTTAATCTGCTGTTTGGATCGTTGCTTAAACATATCTTAAACTCTAACTCAAATGTCTGCTTCATTAACTGAAAAAGAAACACGAATTAAGATAAAACACTAAACAACTTCTTACATAACGCAACAAACCTGTCGTTTCAACAATTTCCAAAATTTTAAGGAGTATTTTAACAAAAACTTTATGATATGCTTCTCGTTGTTCTTTTAATAATGAAGTAAAAACAGAAGATATGTGTATTACAACTAAAATAAAGTATTTTGTTTTACAATTTGTAACAGAAATAAAAAGAAGTAGGGTATGTTGTTTTTTCCCAGTTGACTTGACGATGAACGACAAAGACATTAAATTTTTACAGCCATGTCTTTATTTATTTATTAAAAGCTGACGTCGGAAGTCGAAAATAAAGTCAGGTTTAATTTAATTTTCAATAAAACTTATTTACAGATAAGAAACTATATAATTGTACTTGAAAGACTACTCGTTTTCAAGTAATTTCTCTTTCATTCTTAGTCGGACCCATTCTCGACAAAGGAATGTAAAGCATGTGTAAATACAGGGACATCACTATCTATTAAATTTGTCACCGTCTTAGTACTGTCAAATTAGAAAGAAATTTTAGAACCATGGTGACAACGGAATACCATTTCTCTAAAATTAAGCTAATAATAGAAAATTTTTAAAATAGTTTAGCTTTAGCGGTGACACAACAAAATCGGCACCAATGTATTAATTATTAAATTGCAATTATATTTCTAACTTACAATGCCGTTTTGGGGAAACCTGTAAAGATTTTGTGAATTTGTTCTCAATAAATAAAAAATAAAATAAATAAATTTAAATTGTATAACTGCTGTTGGTCTTCCATGTGAAATTAGTAAATAAGTTAATGATATTACAAGGCGACCAAGCGGACGGATTTCCTGATGGTAAGAAATTCACGCCGCCTAGAGACACCAAAGGTGGTAATGGAGCGTTGCCGACCTGAGTCCGACATGTAAGGCCTCGAGCAAAATTAAGGTAACCCCTCGAACCGGAACACGTTAACGGCAAGCATTGACGTTATAGCGGCAGATGTGTCATCCTGGGATGTCGGGATATTATCACAACACCTTCAGGACAGTCCCGAAATTATCAACAGCTTCGTCAATTACCATATCCTCATATTCTCCCATAGTTACAACCAAACCCTACGTACAACCAAATTAAACGCCATTTAAAGATACACATAGCCCTCGGGAAATCTTCTGGCTCACATATATCAGATGCTTCTTTATGATGTTGCAGAGCGAAAGCATCTAATTCATATGAATCCTCTTTCAAACCTGAAGCCGCCCTGAACATTCTTTTTCATTCCATCGGACATTCAGGCTTAAAAAACTAAGAATTATTTATGTTTAGTGATCATAGTTTCATGGTTATTAACTGATGGTAAAAATTATGAGTTAAAACGAGTGAATTTCGACCTGACATTCATGAAGCGCATTGTCACTAGTGATGAAGCGTGAGCTTACGAGTTTGATATTCAAACTAGTTATTATGTTCTTGTGAGTTTGATACGAGTTTAATATACAAACTAGTTATGTTCTGTTGGAAGGCGTCACCCCAAAGCATAATCTTCCAACAGAACCGAAACCGAAAAATCAGCACGCTAAACTTATTTAAAAGTCAAAGTCATGTCAAGTGTTGTATTTTACCATCACGGTGTTGTGCACTCGGAATTCTTGTTGCAAGGTTAAACGGCAAATATTGAGTAAAATTTGAGCGTTATGCGGAGCATAATCTGGCCGCAAAAGAAATTTTTTTGATGTTACGGCACGATAATGCAAGTTCGCACAAGGCCATAATTGTGAAAGATTTTGTGACCAAATCATCAACAAACACCATCGAACAACCACTACATTCACTCCAACAGTCTTCTTTCTTTTTCATAAACTCAAATTACCACTTTGTGGAACCCGATTTTAATCGGTAGGAAACATGAAAGAGAATTCGCGGCGAGAAATAAACTCATTTCCTAAACAGCGTTAAATTTTTCTTTAAATAATTTGATTATTCGTTGGCGTAATTGTGGGATTATATTGCACCATATCTAAAGGAGCATACTTTGAAGGTGATAAAATAAATTTTGATGAATAATACTTTAAATACTTTTTAACACACATATTCCGCAAATAAATAATTTTCATTTCATTTTATTTCATTAAATTTTGATGAATAATAAATAGTTCGTGCATTATTTATCATTTACTTCATTTTAATACCTGAATGAACGAGCAAACCTAACTAATTCGATTTAATCGCTCCCGAAACCCGCTGCATACTGCATCGATCTAAATTTGAACCCTTCAGTCGTAATCACTCACTTTCTGGTAAACAACAAAACAACACGCGCCGTCTTTAAATTCTTTTAATAGCATTTGTTATGATTATTTGCTAACAAAATTGGGTTAGTGTTCGTTAGTGGAGTTGCCTGCGAGCCCGGGGCGAAGATCCCCCTCCGGCCTCCTACAGCACTGTGCGACGGATATATTTTATACTGCACTAGAAGATATATTAGTCTTAAAGACAAATTTACTTTTATTTATCGGGATATCGATTCATTTAGTACACATGTATGCTTAATATTTAAGCGTGGTTTCCGCTCGTTATTGACAGAACATCGAAATAGTACTAGCTGTTGCCTGCGGGTTTTTTTAGATAAATTAAGATGTAAGCTATCCTATGTTTCAAATTGAATGCAACAGCACACGGTATACAAATTTGATTAAGTTCGGCCAAGTAACATATGATTCCAACGCGGACAAACTACTCGTATTAACGATAGAATAAATAAATACACCTGGACAAGTCACATAAATTGAATCTAACCTTTTGAATTGAATCTAATCTAATCTTTGCTATCATATTATGCTTGTGTTTTATGTGCTAGTCAACGATTCTAATAGGAGAAATACTTAAATAGATACCAGAATAAATTTAATAAACACCCAGACTCGGAAATGCAGACATCTAAATGTTCATTACACAAATGCCAGCCCCCGTCAGAAATCAAACCCGAGCTTCGCGGTTTGTCGATGTAGTTGGGAATGTACGATAGCTACTCGACCAACGAGGCGTAACTTCAACAATATTAAAGAACGTAAAGATCTTTAAGACAATTTTATGACAACATAATATATCTTACTATTATAGTTACTGCAGTATAACTTCTTTTATACATTTTAAAGGTTTATAGAAATAGAAGGAACCTTTCATATCTGAGTACTACTCACGTTTGACCGCTTTTATTTTACTACCCGTTATCCTATTACCCGTATTCTCGTAGGAATGAGGCACATCTCTGCGTTAAAAAAAATTGAAACCAAAATAGCACGTGAAAGAGATGTAGTCAGAAAGTATTCAAGAGTTTTAGTAGACGTAGTACCTCTGGAACAAACAAATGAATTTTGTTTATTCCAGTAGTGCTTTTTGCAGGGATAGTTTGCCTGACGGAAATCGTAACAATAAGATCAGAGAAAAAGTGAGATTAAAAATAAGTATTTTGTTACAATAATGAGTAAGGGCATGTTCCGTTGTTTGGTTCATGTGGTAAGAATGGCAAATAAAAGATTGCCAGTGCAGACATACATTGCGAAATTGGATGGACGTACTTAGTTACCCGGGGAGACCTAAGTTGACATTCCATGGGCAATTTAACCCAGGGCCAACTCATGCCACCACAGTCTCCACAACCAGCTTCTTTGCATGAAAAAAGTAATGAACGTGACACTTGGTACTCGATATTCTCTGTCAACCAAGTAAGGGACTACGCGTGAACACATGTATTTTATAAAGAAAGACTTAAAACCCAACATTTCTATAATTTTTCTTAATAAAATCTCCCCTTAACCCCTTTATAGGTTGGTGGACGCATACTGTTCCATTGGTGGACGCGATATGGATTTTGTGGTCGCGAATAGGCGAAATCGCCTTATTTCGATTGTTTTGATTATTAAAAAATAATCACTAGACATTTTGGCTAAAAGTTAGCTTCATTTTAAAAAAGACTATATTACGGCTGGGTTACAATATTAGTTAATTCAAAACTAGATCTAGAACATTTTTATATTTTACCTCAAACCTGCAAACTCCACTAAGTGGACGCGAGCAGGCGAAACAGCACTATATGTCTAATGATAAAACTGTTTCAACGTTTTATGTTTTTATTTCAAACAAATCGCTAAAGTGTAAAATGTCATAAGTAATAGTCAGGACTTTAAAGAAATCTTAAATTGATTTCGGGAGGTAGGTGATTGATTGTATACGCGTACATCCGTTTAATAGTTTTGTATGTAAGTGTCAACAAAAATAAAGTATCATAAAGTTTTGTATGATAATCTATTGTTCCGGATTATATTCTAGCTTAGAGTACTTTCACAATTTTGGAAGCAATCAGACGAAGCGGCCACCCAGCGTTTAAAATTCAAGACATCTTCCACAAGCGATGCTAAAAGTAGACGACTTGAGAGTCAATTCTGTAGCAGACATACATTTTATTTAACGATTTATTTTAAAAAGTTGATATTTTTATACTCCTGACAAAAAGAAATAGGTATTGCTTATTAGTAACGAAAGTAAACATTGGTGTGTTGCTACACCGTATTGGCATGTTAAGGCTTATGAGTTCTTATGCCTGCTATGTTTGCGGGGGTGAATCAAGCGCGGTAAGGGAGCAGGTGCGCGATGTCCCATCTCGCTCCGCGAATCGTACTTACAAATTTAAAGTTGCCATCTGCGTCCGCATTCAACGCCAGCTAGTATTTACGAATTTTAGCCTCTGTGGCCTAGCACTTCAATGTCGAACTAAAATTCATGAGGTCCAGAGTTCGATTATCGGGTTGGACAATATACAGAAAATATAGTTTTATAATTTTTGTTCTCACGTTGGATTGCACAATATATGCGCCTGCCTAGCGATGGACCTACCGTGTTATGGGACTTAATGTCTTCGATTTATCAGAGTTCATGGTTCATAATCGTGATCATGCTATACCTCTTCTAAGCTCTTTATGATATGAGTGTAAAGTTACTTGATTTTTACGAACTTAAGGAAATACCAAAAGCGGCATACTTCTACTGTTCTAATATAATATTTCATCATTTCAATGTATAGGTACAGATTTTGAGTTCCTACCTATTTACCAAATTACCGAAGTGTCTTATGTAAACTAACAAGTAATCTTATATTATTACTATTATAAGTTACAACTATTATACCTAAGTAGGGATGCGCAATCTCGTTCGCTATGTTTGTGGTCATATTCTTCTGAAATAGCTTTAATGTACTTTTGGTACTTATGAAAATTAATTGCAATGCATCGCCTACATTATACCATTACTCACCTATCGCAAGGTGATATATTTGGCAAAACGTTTGCCGACCTAGGTATTTAAATCTCATTCAATACCAGTCGCACGCTTCCGGGACACTTTTGAAAAAGTTTCAGCCACTGGTGGCTGTGGTCGGTGGCCCGTTCGCACCGATTGACCTTTAGAGTCCAGGTCAATATTTAGTATACTTTTTACTGCAGAAAATTCTTTCGTTATCGCCAAGTCACTTCATCATGTGTACAAAAGCGTGGGAAACGTATTTATAATAATAAGTATCTATGGTGTCTATAAGCAATTAGATGTTGCTTACCGTGAGGAGAGAACCGTATGCTTGCTTATCATCTAATAAAATAAAAATAAATTAATTTACAAAATATTTTTTGTTGAATTTCAGCTAAGACATATGTTTTTATTTTTCCAATTTCTTAGCTTGTTCATTAAACTTTGTACCTATTTACTATGCAGTATTTAAATTTAAACAAGCTGTATTTACACAATGTTATAATATAGTTTGTAGTTTAGAAATCAACACGCAAGCTTTACAGGAAAGGTTACAGAAAGTTGCAGAGACCCACTTTCAACAGCGCTCTCCGGCGGAATAAGGCTGGTCGGGAGACCGGAAAACATAGTCGACTTGCGTTAAATGGACGCATATTTTTTAGAATTTTATTGTAAAATATATATTCAATATACCAAAACAATTTTTACCAAATAATAGCTGTCCTAATCCAAATTTAAAGCATATCATAGGAAGGATGCACTATTTTAGCACATTTATCGATGAAACAAAAAAAAACGTTTAAAACTGAGTTTTTTTACCAAAAATCATATTTTTCTGAAAGTTTTGTCATTTTTTCATGTCAAGCATTTTTTTTAAATCACGTATCGATTAAATCTATTTAAGTGGGTGTTTGTCAACGTTATCAACTTACTTATTACTTAGTTTTTCTACTGCCATTCGTTAATTACAGTTAATAATATGACGTGGTCGATTCCTATGTTCACGAAACCAGTCGTTTTAATTATGGATGGTAGTTTTTTGTGCAAATAGTAAGATAGCTTGGTTTTGGTTGTTAACTTGGACCTTTTTTTGAAAATCTGTGTAACGTTTCGTTACTTTCGGACAAACTACCAGTGGTTAAACTTGTAATTTATATTTTGTTGAGTATATTTGAGTATTCCGATTTTGACTTAGACTTTTACAAAATAAACTTAGCATCCTAGCTTCAGGTAGAAAAACACTGTAATTGTCATTGGTATCTTGGGTACTAGTAACATGTATTTTTTACCATCCAAAAATTTTATTTTTATTTTGCCTTTTAGTAGTACTAAATATAGAAATACGCTAATACTTACTGAAGTTCATTACACAGTTCTATCAAAATTTTAAACCATGCCTTGTACGTGGACGCATAAATTATTAATACGTCGTATATCATTGACCCTACCAACAAGATAATACATGCTTTGTTTCTACTAACTTAGGTAGAATGGGATCTAATTTCTAGGCCTCACAATAATCATTCATATGTCATCAAGCTGACGAACAAAATTATCATGTAAAAACTTAATTCACAACGTAATATAATAATATAACATAAAGAAATATGTTTTTGTATTATTGTTAAA
>NJDC01000918.1:0-13260 GCA_002245475.1 Calephelis virginiensis
CAATGCTTGCCGTTTACGTGTTCTGGTTCGGAGGGTAAGGTAGCCGGTAAACTTAGTTTTGCTCGAAGCCTAACATCCCAGCCTCAGGTTGGCAACGCACCATTACCACCTTTGGTGTCTCTAGGTGGCGTGAATTTCTTACCATCAGAAAATCCGCCTGCTTGTTTGCCTTCCATTATTATAAAAAAAACAAATTAGTCAGACGGTAGAAATAGGTACCATTTTGTCAGGAATATTCTACCACCTAGATACGTCGGACAACATTATTGCAATAATCCAGTACCGAATTTTAATTACTTGAAATCCATAAGCAAGCGGTAAGGTTTTCTCATCCCGACACTAAACATTTAACATAGGTCAAGTAGAACTCTTTATTATTAAACTGAATTCGATACCTATAAAGTTGAATCTGTTGAATCTTAATAGTTTGGTAATTCTTTATATTATTCCCCGAGTTGGACCGTCCTCCTTTGCAGAATATACCATATGCCTTCCATAGAGGCATCTTGTAAAAGGCCTGCATAGGCTTAGCATCACTGACACCGTGACATCTGACTAGGTAGTAGAGTTGCGTACCGACCCGCCTGGATTTGTACCATTACCATATCTATTCCTGCCGCCATAACGTCAGCGCTTGTGTTTAATGTGGCCCGGTCCAGAGAATATGGTGGCCAGTAAACTTATTTTTGCTCGGGCCTAATATTCCGGCCTTAGGTTGGCAACGCCCCACTGATCACGCACCATTGATGTCTCTAAGTGGCGCGAATTTTTTACTAGCAGGAAGCCCGTCTCCTTGTTTGCCTTCCAATATTTAAAAAGAACGTTTATCTCATAAACTACCAGTCTAAATTGAAAAATGCTTTTGCGTAGGTAGACAAATTCTCTAGAAACTTAATCTCCCGCAAGCTAGACATGCCCACTGAGTTGCTTTCGGCAGATTTTCTCAAGGTGTGGCCGCGCTCCGTTCCGTTGGTAGATTTTATTACGAGTATTATATTATGTATAAATATGTCACAAGTGCCTTTTGTATGATCTATGTTAAATAAAGAGTTTAGTTCTTTCGTTTCAAAGTAAAGAAACTGCGACAGGTAACATTACTGTTGTGACAAATACTAGGTATCATCACGCCCATATCCCCGAAGAGGTAGGCAGAGGCACAAATAGTGCACCCACGACTATCCGAAGACACTAAGTCCCACAATGTGATAGGTGGCAAAACCTATCGCCAACCGGGCACATATCCAATTCCAAGCAAAAATTTTTTCTATAAATTTTAAAGAAAGAAAAAAATTTCGCCCCAGACAGGATTTGAACCTGTAACCTTTCGTCTCAAGCCGACAAATGCTCTAACCAATTGAGCTACTGAGGATTCAAGTCCCGTGGCGAAATTTTTAATTCCTTTCTAAAAAATTTATAGAAAATTTATCCCAAGCACAGGGCAAGTGCTAAAATAAAAATACGTTGCGAAAAATTTTTTTATTAGAAAATTTGTAAAAACCAATTTTTTTTTTGTTGCCCGACCCGGGATTCGAAACCGGGACCTCATATAGTAAATTCCAACACCTGAACCGCTACACCACTTAGGCGATTAAAATAAATACTTAATACAAGTACTAAATCTAATTATTACCGCCATAGTGCTCATCATTGTCTTGATCCGTTCTAGTGATAGACTTTTTCGCGTGGCCATAGATAGTAGCTGTAACAAAACGCTCTTCCCTTACTAAGACAAAAACTGTCTGTTTGTTTACCATCGTAAAAGACATCAAGCCAACTTTGATTTGAAAACTTTGTAAAATTATTCGCTCTTTATATAAACTGCTTAGATAAGTCAGTACATATTTCATTTTCGTAACTCAAAGTAGCAAAACGACTGATCGCGATGAAACGACCACAAACTTCTTCGATTAAAACTTCAGCTCTTGAGAAATGAGATAAGGTTCTTATTTGCAAAATTATATTCTTTTCTTTTACCGCTAAAGTTGGATTATCTTGTAGATGGTTTATGTTTCAGATATAAACCGTGTTGGTCCGGGCTCCTTTGTAGAATAGACCATCTGCCTTCCTTGCCAGGCAGCTCGTAAAAGGCGAGCATAGGCTAACCATCACTAACACCGTGACATCCGACTAGGTGGAAGAGTTTGGCAGCGACTCGCCCGGATTGGTACCACCGCCTTACCTATTCCTGCCGCCATAACGTCATGACGTGTTCCGGTTCGGAGGGTAAGGTAGCCGGTAAACTTACTTTTGCTCGAGGCCTAACATCCCGGTCTCAGGTTGGCAACGCACCATTACCTTTGGTGTCTCTAGGCGGCGTGAATTTCTTACCAGCAGGAAATCCGTCTGCTTGTTTGCCTTCCTATAACATAAAAAAAAAACTTACGCTTCGGCTTTGGTTAAATATACTTAGTATTGCTACACAAAGTAAAAAGTATTTTTTTATGTGAGAGGTTAGCGAACAAGCACACAGCTCTTCTGAGGGTAAGAGATAACCGTGGCCTATAGACACCATAGATGTTACAGGTGCGTCACTGTTCTGTAGCCGGGATGTTGGGCCTGCAAGTCTACCTGCTACCCTACCCTAAAATTAGAAAATGTATGTTATCAATTTTCTAATAAAATTAACGTTGCCTGGTATTGGTTATGTGCCCGGTTGGTGATAGGCTCACATTGTGGTACTTAGTGTTTTCGGCTAGTCATGGGTGTCTTGGTTATGCCTCTGCCTATCCTTCGGGGATATGGGCGTGAAGATATAATTAATAATATTAAAAACAAATCCGGCTTACCCCCACTATGGTGACAGGAATTGGAAGGGTGGTGGATCCCTACCCGGGCAAGTTGTTGCACTCTATCAGTAGGTAATATGTCATCCTATCACAGTAACTCAACTGTAGACGAAAGTTGCTGATTCAAATCCTGTCTTTTTACTTAAAAGTTGCATGCATTTTTACAGAAAGAAAATAAAAGACCGCCGGAACAGTTACGAGTATAAAGAGTACTTACGGATTGTATATTTTTTGTCTGAGTGGCGCGACGGCCTTGTCTGTGACGTTTGCCGCTTATACCGCATTCTATGAGGCTCTGCAACAAGTGAACTTTTTCATGTTAATGTTTAGTCGACTTATTAAGACTAGAATTCCATGCTCTATTTTTGAAGTGAAAACTTTATTAGTTTTTACTTTTTTTGGAATAGGTAAAAACTTCTAAACTCACGTCAAACACGTGACGGAAAATTCGTAAGACGGCGTAGGGCGCTTGTGCGAATGTTCGTGTTGTCATTTTTTTTAATGATATAGGAAGGCAAACAAGCAGACGGATTTCCTGATGGTAAGAAATTCACGCCGCCTAGAGACACCATAACTGGTAATGGTGCGTTGCCAACCTGAGGCCGGGATGTTAGGCCTTGATCAAAAGTAAGTTTGTATACGATAGCGCAATAAATTAATATTGTATTCTACCACATAAATTATAGTACTTTCATACTGATAATTAAAGCAATTCGTGCAAAATTATTCCCTAACTTCTAAAGTATCAAAAATGCACAACGTTATTTTTTAAGTTTTCACTTCTGCCGGCACTCCCGGAGTGCAACCCGTCGTTTTTTTAATAAACGAGTACCAAAAATATGTACTGCATTGTTATTGATCCATATGATCAACATGAAGTTAATTTTAATCAATCAGAACGCGAATCAAATATGCGAGGGACGTCCTCAGTAGCCGAGAAAATTTAGTATTAAAGACTTTCTTCCAGACAATTATAAATATTTAAATATTTGTAGTAATTTAGTTTATTTTAGAAATCGTGGTTGCTGAGGAGTTTATTTCGCAGTCTTCTCCTGGCTGGCTTGTTTTTGAAACTGTGGCAATACAAGGACGACAGGTTATAGTCGTGGCTACCGAGGAGTTTGTTCTGCCGTTTCTTCTCCTGACTGGCTAGGTTTGGAAACGGTGGTAGTTTAGGACAGACATGGTTAATTTTTTTAATATTTAAAATTTGTTTATAATAATTGTAACACATATAAAACATTTTTTAATATTAAATCATCTTATGTACATCAATAAATTATTATTTGCTACAAATAATAAAATATTTGTATACCATAATGTGGTAGAATATGTAGGAATGTTAAAATAATTTTGTTACAACTTTTTAATACACATATTGCGCAAATATTTTTTTTAAATTTTTCTTGTTATAAAATAATTGAAGTGTTTTTCATACATTTAAAAAGTATAACAACATACAGAATTCTATTGTTATATTATCATCGTCATTGAGTATTGCATTAACATGGCTTTAACTTCAGTATTCATTAATGTTATGATTTGACAAAATATATCAAAATGTATTAGGTAATATAAGCAACACGCGTTCTGAATTATGATGTCTCTAGTTACGTTGTAATAAACGATAGCAGTAGGGTAAATTTATGTGGAACAGTAGGTATGTTTCATGAAAATATTACGTGCTCAGGCTAACTTCGGGTAGAACGAGGTTCAGTTTGTAGGTACCTACGATATTGTTTTTCTTAGTTTCCTCGCAGTATAATAAAATTAATTCTCTTGGTTTGAAGCTACATAACTATAAATTTTTAACCAAATCAGTTCAGCCGTTTTTGAGTTATAAACAGTGTAACCAACACCTATTTCTGTATATAAAAATCGATTAACAATAAATTTCTATCAAGTAACAACGATTCTTATATGTTTATACTAGCTATTTGTCTGTTACTTCGTCAAAGTTTGTTAGTTACGATTTTCATAAAAACTTGCTTCCTTCACCTTCCTGCCGTCTTATAAGGGTTGATTTTTAATAAAAATCTGAGTTCAAACTTAGATAGTCTATTTTCGATTTTTAGCTATATGGATATCAAACTTCTTCAAAATCAGTACAGCGGTTAAGCCGTAAAAGAGAATTAGGCAGGTCAATATCAGCGTTGCTGACTGTACATTAAAAGAAAATAAAAAAATTGCAACTCACAAATCGTATAAACGAGCCTCAAAATATCAGTAAAAAATAGTTTGGTTAAAGAGAGGTTAAAATAAAAGAACACCTCTGCTGATATTTCTGTCTAAACTCAATTACTTTAATAACAATCAAAATTAAAGTAATTATTTCAATTACAAATACAATTTACTTCATAATTATGATATTCATAATAATTATCTTATACAATAATTACCTTAGTACTGTGAAATTCTGTCGTTCAATACCACAACCTTCAACACAACAGTTTTACATACACAATAACAACCGGTTGATATTATTACTACGGAAGACAACAATAAAATTCATACAATTAATAATCACAACAAATACCTCGCGACGATACCTCACTAAATGTAAAGATTTTCAGTGGACAAGTTAGATATTATAATTTCTGTGACAGAAAATTTAATGAGACTTAAATTTATTTTCATTTATTGCAATTTTCATTCATAATTCAAATTAGATAAAATGATTAGAGTAAATTTCGCTCCACTTCGCAAATTTGACGTTTGTTGTTGTGGTATTGCCAGATTGTTAACTTATGGCCATATTTGGGGAAAAATAAGAATAACGCAATGTATGATGATGTATATAGGAATATGATAAAATCATGTCAAAAACATTGTTTTCCTATATTAATATAAGTTTGAACTTGTATTTTAGAGAATTTTGACTGGTGATAAGTGTAACAAAACATGTACATTACTTTATAAATGTCCAATTTTAGGCAATTTGTTTACTATTTAGATTTGTTTATTTTACGAACCACTTATAGTCAAAAGCTTAAATTATCTATATTATCTACATTGTAATATTAATAATAGATAATGTAATTTATATGTACTTAGGCTTGATATAGTACCTTTTTTAATATCTCCCAAAAATTTATAAACCTCTAATTTCATTTAAAACATACTGTGCTTTAAATAAAATAATAGCTTTTTATATTTTTTTTTCAAATAAAATACATACATACACACATTTTAGTATTTTATGATGTTCTCTGTCTGATAAGATAGATATTATGGTAAAAGTTTTAAGATATAAGGCAACACTATTCGCGCATGCGCAAAATATAAGTAAATATTCGCGCCAGATGGTCGGTTTTTGTTAGTAATATCGATTTCAGCAAGGCCTTTACTTTGGACAGCCACTTGACCTTAATGATTAAACATGATTGACATAAAAAGCTTCAACTGTGCATTTTTTGTGCTGCAGCCTTTGAGTATTAAACCATTATAAGGCTCCGGCTATTTCTATGTCAATTTATTTACAAAGAATAGTTATATAAGCATACGCCTAATAAAAGGTAAAAGAAAATATAATAAAATATAATATAATAAGAAAATATAATAATTCATTACACATTATTGTGTTTTATGATTTCTCATTGTTCAAATATTTAGTATTCCTTTTTTACAAGTATGAATTATTTCTAAGGAGTGAATTAGACTCCTAATTTGTCCCTACAGATACAATTTTTTCTTAACATGTTTTAAAAGCTATGTGTATATGA
Organism: Calephelis virginiensis; assembly: GCA_002245475.1. NCBI lineage: Eukaryota > Metazoa > Arthropoda > Insecta > Lepidoptera > Riodinidae > Calephelis > Calephelis virginiensis. The sequence continues at coordinate 6,509 of NJDC01000918.1, forward strand.
TTGGACTTTAGAGAGCGTTTAATTTTTTCGGAAATTTTTCCTTCATAAGTGAAACTAGATTTGTACCTAATAGTATTTTCTGATTGCACGGCATAAAGTAATCGAAATATTGCTTTCTTCGTTTTATTTTTAATTAAACTGTTAACAATGTTACTATTATAACCGTTTGCCACTGCCATCTGACAAATTATGCTTAACTCCTTTTTTTAGTTTTCCTGACTTAAAGGGATAGATAATAGTCTATGCACGTAGCTATTAAAAGTAGACATTATATGTTTTTAAGGATGACACTGTGACGCAGGAATAGTCGTATCAGTATAGGTTGGCTTGCGGAAGATCTCAAAGTGGTGCCTATCATCCACCCTAGTTATGGTCAGATCGAGAAAATTTGACGAATTTTGTTCTTCGATCTCTAACTTAAATTAAATTTTGGGGTATTTCTTATTTAGATTATTAACGAAAACGTCCAATTGTCTCTCTGTACCAGTCCAACATATGATTATATCATCCACGTATCTGTAACAATATATCCATAAAAAAATATCCATAAAAACTCGGCCATCAAAGGACTTAGGGGAGAACCCATGGCTAGAGCCTCTTTTTGAATGTAGTAATAAAAATTGTACTTAAAATAATTTTGTTTCATACAAGTCCTGGTCATGTCTACAATTTTATTTTTTTATATAGAATAATAGAAAAGAGGAGTCTGAAATAATTTAAAATAGATAAAGTTTTATTAATTGCGATAATCTGTATCCGTGTTGTAACTTATCCGGTTAGTCTACTTCCACCGCCTTACCTATTCCTGCAGCCATAATGACATTGTCATGTTTCGTTGTGGAGGATTGGAAAGCTGGTGGATTTGCGCTAGGTGGCAGCACAGCCTCGGCCAAAAAACAACGACAGACTTAAAACATTTATGGTTTCTATAGGCCACGGTTATTATATCTAACCATCACGACATCCATGTGCTTGTTTGCTTATAGTTTAGTTCATATTTTTTCAAATTTTATTTTAGGAAAAGAAGTAGACTACAATTCTATAATATACATTTCTTCATGCCAAGTCCCTTACGGGGTAGGTAGTATACCTATTTATAAACATAAAAATAAGTTTTTAATATTTCTTACTGATACACTTAAATGGCTTTGCAGTTTTTAGTGAAATGGATCAATACTACACACATATCTTTAAGCCAAGTCCCTTACGGGGTAGGCAGAGAGTATCGGGTGCCAGACCTTACGATCCTGTCAAACCTGTCTGGCTTCCTTCACATTACCATTTTCATACAAACACGCCGGTTTCGGAGACTCTTGACGCCACCCTCGGATAATATAAGAGTGATTTGATCGTGGAATGTCAACCTTGGTCTCCCCGGGTACCTACATCCATCCACATTCGCATTTTATATCTGTTTTGTCAATCTTTCATCTGTCATTATTTCCACATGACCGAACCAGCGGAGCATGCCCTTTCACATTCTAACATTAACACTTTCTTTCAATCCCACTCTTTCTCGGATCTCACTATTACGAATGCGGTCAGCGAGCTTTACACCGCAGATTTAAATATATGTTTTGTAATCTCTTTCTTGAATATACCCCTAAACATTTTTCAAATCACTGCGTAATGTAGCTTAAAACCATCTAGATCACATCAGCTATCAAACAAAAATCCGAATCGAAATCGGTCCATTCCAATTGAACGGTTCATCCATTAAAAAAAGTCCAAGAATGTAAAAAAATAATTGAAAAACAATGGATATTCAGTTTAGAACTAACGGCTTCGCACGGTTATGAAATATACATATAAAGCTTCCTCTTTTATCACTATATCTATTTAAAAAACCACATTAGAATCCGTTGCGTAGTTGTAAAGATTTAAGCATACGAAGGGACATAGGGACAGAGGAAGTGACCATGTAGTGATACATGTGATTCGATTAATTCATATAGACATTAAGACGGTAATTATAAAAGAACCAAACATTCGCCATACACGGAATAAGTAAAAGGCCTCATTGGTCGAGTGGGCATTTTTGTGTTGAACATTTAGGTGTCTACATTTCCGGGTCTGGGCGTTTATTAAATTTATTCTGGTATCTTTTTAAGTATTTCTATGTATTACAATTGTTGACTAACACCCATAACATAAGCATATAATTTGCTTACTTTGGGGTTGGATTCAATTTGTGTGACTTGTCCAGGGATATTTATTATTTATGATTGTTATTGTACCTATACACACTTACGAATCATCACGCTAGGTCCCTGGGGGAATAAAGACATAACCGAAATCGGCAGTAGCGTCACTATTTATTAATTTAACACAGAGTCTTTTAAATAACAAATAAGCAGTAAGTTTAGCAGTAGGCAGAGAGTACTGAGTTTTATTTTATATCATTGGAAAGCAAAGAAGCAGACGGATTTCCTAAGGTTAGGAAATTCACCGCCTAAAGATAGTGCCAAATATTACGATCCTTGCTGATAATATTGAAGCCGTCCATGTTTTTTTTATTTTTTTGTTTTAAACGGACATAACGTTTTATTGGTCCCCGTGTTGGTACGGGCTCCTTTGTAGAATAGACCATATTCTGCCTTCCTGTCAGGCAGTTCGTAAAAGACGAGCATAGGCTAACTGTCACTAACACCGTGACATCCTGCCAGGTCGTAGAGTTTCTCAGCAACTCAGATTATTACCACCGCCTTATCTATTCCTTCCGCCATAACGTCAGTGCTTGCCGTTGACGTGTCCTGATCCAGAGGGTTCGGTAGCCGATAAAGTATAAACTTACTTTTGCTCGAGGCTTGACATCCCGAGTTCAGGTTGGCAACGCACCATTACCACCTTTGGTGTCTCTTGGTGGCGTGAATTTCTTAACATCAGGAAATCCGTCTTCTGACGGATACGAAGACGGATTTACTTAAGGCTAAGACTAAAGATGGTAATAGTGCAGTGTCAGTCTAAGGCTGGGATGTTAGGCCTCTACCAAAAGTAAATATGTATCGGCATACACCTTACCCTCCCAACCGAAACACTTCAACGGCAAGCACTGACCTTATGGCGGCAGGAATAGGAAAGGCGGTGGTACCAATCCGGGTGAGTCGCTGCGAAACTCTACCACCTAGTGAGATGTCACGATGCTAGTGACAGTAAGCCTACGCTCGCCTTTTGCGAGCCGCTGGCAGGAAGGCAGATGGACTGTACTGCTAAGGAGCCCGGACCAACACAGGGGAAAGCAAATTTAACGATGTGAATGATGAGAACGATAACTACATGTGCTTTATTTTTTGTCCAGAAATAATATTTTGAACTATGAAGTAAATATCGTAACAGAAAGATATGACGCAGCTAGTTATTTTATTTCAACACTAGTTGTTGCCCGCGTGTTTAATCGTCCACAGGATTTTTTTCGGGATTGTTTTTTATCTATGTGTTAATCCAAGTTTAATGAAAATCGGCTCAGCAATTTCAGCGTGAAGGAGTAACAAACAAACAGACAAACTTTCGCATTTATAATGTTAATAGGATAGGATAGGACTACGTAATTATTTATAATGTTTGCATTGCTGGGTTTGGGTGTTTATTAAATTTATTCTAGTATCTATTTGTGTACTGTTGGCTAAAACCGTTACACAAGCATATCATAACTTTATTATACTTTGGGGTAAGATTAAATCTATATATTAATACGTGATGCCAAAACTTAGGACACCTTTTTACAAAAATTGCGCGGACGCAAGAGCATAAAATTTAGCACACTTATAGTTTATGAGTTGGAGAAGTGCAGAATGCTAATATTTTTCAATAATCATGCTTATAAAGTACATTAAATCAATAAATAAAACATTACCCACACTACCATACATTTGACACACACAAACAAATATATTGATGATAAAGATAAAAGATCACAGATGGCGCACTAAAAAGTTTGGAAACACAGTAGGTAGTTGGTTTTGAGAAATGAAGATAGCATTCTTATCAACAAGATATTAAAAATTATTATGGTCGAATTTCGACCAATGAGCGACCACTAATTTGTGTTATTTGTTCACGGATATTTATTTATTTGAAATGTGAGTTTTAAAAAAATAATGACTAAAGTGTTACCGTTTTTCTAACATATTTTATGGGTTAAGGAAAATAATGACTCATTCAAACTCATTAAGTGGCAACGACCTCACTTAGCGCAACCGTTCGAATAAGTTCACAGTTACTTACTAATACATTTGTATTGTCAAAACGTCATAGAGTCAGTTTATTACAAAGCCATTGTTAAGAACTCATTGTGTAAAAACATTAAAAACACTTCCACTTTATAATCTAACTGTTTTCAAGTGTATGAAAGCCAAAAAGTCTACGGATCTGAATGTCAGGAACATACATATGTATGTTCGTAACATAAATATACGGAATGGAATGTATATACGGTACATGTACCAAAATATATTTTTTACTACTTTTGTCTGCTTGTTTGTGACGCCTAACCTCTGTAACATCTCAACCCATATTGACGGTACTTTCACTGGCACGTAGCTAATGTCATAAAATGTAACTCACGCTACTTTTGTTATAGACTTTTTTGATAAATTCCTCGCGGGCGAATTCGCTGGACAGCTAGTACCAAGTATGCTTAAGGCGCATGACTAACCTGCAAGTGAATGCCCATGGCTCTTCTGATGGTAAGAGACCATTGTGGCCTATTACACCATAGATGTTATATGTGTGTTATGTTACTATACGTCGGGCTTATTGTGCAAGTCCACCGGCTACCCTACTCCCCAGGAGTATGACATAGTCATTATGGCATCAGCAATAGGTAAGGCGGTGGATATACCCGGGCAAGCTACTGTCAGTTCTAAAACCAGGCGTCTTGTTAATATAGACCTATATTTAACCGGTGCTTGACCCTACGAGCTGTCTGGTAGAGTTGTAGATGATATATTCTACTCAGCAAACCCAGATCAACCTTTAAAAGATGTTACAATGAGCTCTCAACAATTTTTTAGATTTTAGAAAACGATAGATAATGGTTTTAAACGCACGAAGTTGCTATGTATCGATACCTATTAAAAGTTTTTCCTAACGCAATTGTATCATTTGGTAGGCTACTTGGTAAATCTATTTTGTTGGGTAAACTGTCTATGAATATGGTAATCTTATCTAGTAAATGTGTTTCTAAGTTGCCAAGAAAATCCTGAGGGAAAATTTAATACAACGCAATAATGTTTTGTTCAGGTAAAAGGATTTTGTGCAATCCCTTAGGCTTGTTTGAGCTAACTAGTTTGTTTTTATCACAAATTGTGGTAAAACCAAACGAGACAGCTTATTCACAATGGACTTAAGGTTGGAGGTTAATATAGTTTTTATTTAATAGTATTTATCGCTTATGTAGTTTTTCCAATTTTCATATAAAAAAAATGTTGCTTGGGATTGGATATACGCCCAGTTGACAATAGGTTTTCCACCTATCACATTCTGGAACTTCGGCTAGTCGTGGGTGCCTTGGTTGTGCCTCTGCCTACCTCTTCGGAGATATGAGCGTGAAGATACATTACGTTACATTAGTAAAATTTAATTTTTTTTTTATTTAATTACAGTTTTACACAGTATGATAGCTTTTTAAATGAAAAAAAAATCTCTAGGTGGTAGAGTTTTGCAGCGACTCGTCCGGTCGGTACCACACACCGCTTACATATTCCAGCCGCTCTAATGTCAGTGCTTGACGTTGAAGTACTCCGGTTTGAAAGATAAGGTAGCCGGTAAACTTACTTTTGCTCGAGGCCTACCATCATGGTCCCAGGTTGGCAACGCATCATTACCACCTTTAGTGTCTCTTGACGTCGTGAATTTCCCACCATCAGAAAGTCCGTCAGCTTGATTGCTTTCCAATATCTTCAATTTGCACGCTATAGTTTTGCAAACCGTAATGTGTACAACATTATTAACAAAACTTCTTTCTGGTTTGGTGATTTTCACTTAGTAATAAAATACCTATCGCCTATCGTATCGTATCGTATGTCGCCTGAGTGGTCTATCGGTACGGCGTTGAACTTGGCTTCTTGAGACCCGGGTTAGATTCCCGGGTAACTTAAAAACTAGAAAAATTGTATTTTCAATTTTCTAATAAAAATAACGTTGCCCGGGATTGGTCATGTGGCTGGTTGGTGATAAGCTTGCCATTTGTCACATTGTGGGTCTTAGTGTCTTCGGTTAGTTGTGGGTGCCCTGGTTGTGCATCTGCCTACTTCTTCGGGGATATGGCCGTGATATTTTAAAACAAAATAACCGTTTTAGTTTGTGCTTTTTCAGGACCAAAATCTAAAGCCAAGCTTTCAAACCCTCCAGAAGGGGAACATGACAAAGCCAGCGCTACGGCGACCCGATTACTTAAAGCGATGGTATCCGGGTGAGCTTTTTCAAAAGCAATCCAGTACGTAGTTTGGACTTTGTATTACAGAAACTAACCAAAATCTAAACTAGATGATAATATAGATACTTAAACTAGAGACAAAAGCTGTTTTTTAACCCTATCGATTCCGACTGCTCAAGGGGTTTTCCAAACTTGAGCTATGTCATGGTCAACGGTCAATACAACTGGGAACTGGGAAAACCAGGACTGGTAAGATTGAATGTAATACAATTTGGCATGGTACCTTTGACCTTTGATGGTGCCTCCATGCATGCAAATTGAGCTAGTATAGCTCAATTATTAATTTTTTAACCACCTTTCTAATAAACAGAGTAAA
>NJDC01000918.1:13573-36759 GCA_002245475.1 Calephelis virginiensis
TCGTTTCCGACTGCTCAAGGGGTTTTCCAAACTTGAGCTATGTCATGGTCAACGGTCAATACAACTGGGAACTGGCAAAACCAGGACTGGTGAGATTGAATGTAATATAATTTGGCATGGTACCTTTGACCTTTGATGGTGCCTCCGTGCATGCAAATTGAGCTAGTATAGCTCAATTATTAGTTTTTAACCACCTTTCTAATAAACAGAGTAAAGTACTTCGAGGCTAAGTGGACATCATAGTGTGTATTTGAGTGTTAAAGCCTGATTTAAACTTAAATTATTTTTTAACCACCTTTCTAATAAACAGAGTAAAGTACTTCGAGGCTAAGTTGACATCATAGTGTGTATTTGAGTGTTAAAGCCTGATTTAAACTTAAATTATTTTTTAACCACCTTTCTAATAAACAGAGTAAGGTACTCCAAGGTCATCATAGTACGTATTAGAGTATTAAAGACCGTGGTTTCAACTTAAATAGTTCCTTATCACTTTTCTTATAAACAAAGCGAAGTACTCCAAGCCTTCACTTGACATAATAGTATGTATTAGAGAGTTAAAGACTTTGGTTTCAAGTTAAATAGTTTCTTACCACCTTTCTAATAAATAGAGTAAAGTACTTCGAGGCTTAATTTGACATCATAGTACGTATTAGAGTGTTAAAGATTGTGGTTTCAAGTTAAATAGTTTCTTACCACCTTTCTAATAAATAGAGTAAAGTACTTCGAGGCTTAAGTTGACATCATAGTATGTATTAAGTTGTTAAATACTGTGGTTTTAATTTAAATTAGTTCCTTACCACCTTTCTAATTAGCAGACCGAAGTACTCCAAGGCTTACGTTGACATCACAGTATGTTTTAGAGTGTTAAAGACTATGGCTTCAACTCAATTTAGTTCTTTAACACCTTTCTAATCAACAAAGTAAAGTACTTTAAAACTTAAGTTGACATCATAGTATGTTTAGAATATTAAAGACTGTGATTTCAATTTAAACCATGGTTTACTTTAGTTTAATGGTTAAGATGGCTAGTAATAAATAAATAAATAAATAAATAGCTTCAACAGTGAGCGCATCATGCAATCTGCGGTTAGCAACCGGCCGCTGTGACGTCACGCGAAATGGCCGCTTTTTCCGCGGAGATACTAAAAGAACTTTGGTTACTTTAATTAAAATTTAACTTGTGTTAGAACAGCTAAACAATTTTACAAAGCAAGTAAAGGAAGAAAATAATTTATTAATTTAAAAAATCTTTTTCTTTATATTCACTACATAGTATAAAACGAAGACGTTTTCCGCTGTCCGTCCCTGTGTTTGTTTAGATATTCAAAAGTACCAATCGAATTTTGATGCGGTTTTAGTTTAAAGAATAAGTGATTCAAAAGGAAGGTTTAGATGTATAACGATATAGAATTTTGTTTACTCGTGCGAAACTGGGAAGGGCTGTTAGTTTAAATGTTTAAATATTTAAAAGTGAATTTGAAAACCGGTCTTCGATCACCGGTTTGAGCAACAAAAGGATATTTTTTCCATTTTCTAATAAAAAAAACCGTTGCCTAGAATTGGATAAGTACCTACCTGGTTGGTGATAAGTTTGACACCTATGATATTGTGCAATTTTATATCTTCAGCTTGTCTTGGGTGCATTTCTAACTATCTCTACGAAGATCTAGGCAGGCGGGCGTTCTAATGACATAAGCAATACTTAATCAAATTACGTGAACATTAATCAAACCTGACATCAATGAAACCAGTATTGCTCAAAGCTAATTTAACGTTTGATGGATGTGGTAATAATTAATCACAAATTAAATCTAAAGCCAGATAAAGTTATATTGATGGTTATATTTTAGAACACTATTTAACAATTTTCAAACAAAGTTTTATCACATCTGTGGTCAAGCGGTCCGGCGTCGGATTTGACTTCATGAGGTCTCGGGTTCAATTTTCGGGTCAAGCAAAAAAAAATAGATATTGTATATTTTCAATTTTCTAACAAAAATAATGTTGCCCGGCATTGGATATGTGCCTGATTGGCGATAGGCTTGTCACCTATCATATTGTGGGACTTAGTATCTTCGGCTAATCGTGGATGCCTTGGTTGTGCCTCTGCCTACCTCTCCGGGGATATGGGTGTGAAAATACTTTAAAGTTTTATTTTGACGTTCAGTATTTGATTGTAAGTGACTGATGCTACTTACATACATTTCTTCACGCCAAGTCCCTTACGTGGTAGGCAGAGAGTATCGAGTGCCAGACCTCACGATCCTGACAAACCTGTCACATTCATTACCCTTTTCATACAAACACGCCGGTTTCGGAGACTCTTGACACCACCCTCGGATAATATCCGATTGATCTGATCGTGGAATATCAACTTAGGTCTCTCTGCATCCACATACATCCATCCACATTGGCATTGTATATCTGCTTTGTCAATCTTTCATCTGTCATTATTTCCACATGACCGAACCAGCGGAGCATGCCCTTTCGCATTTTAACACCAACACTTACTTTGTTGGTGATGGTACTTAAATACAACCAAACCTTACAACCAACTTACAACCAAATACAGCATCTTCACGCCCATATCCCCGAAAGGGTAGGCAGAGGCACAACCAGGGCACCCTATGACTAGCCGAAGACATTAAGTCCCACAATGTACTAGATGGCAAGCCTATCGTAAACCGGGTACATATCCAATCTCAATCCAATTTTTTGTATTAGAAAATTAGATAAACCAAATTTGCTTTTTGTTGCCCGACCCGGGATTTGAACCCGAGATCTCATGCAGTCAAGTCCAACAACTGAACCGCTAGACCACAGAGGCGATAATACGAAATACAGAATTATAAAATAAAATAGACTTATTTATCTTTAGTTGTAAAGCCCTGGATGATGCTGTGTAAAGTGAAACCGGTTAGCGAAAGTATAACAAAGTGTTAAATAAAGTGTAGTGTGTAAAGGTACAAGAGTTTGCCTTAAAAAGTGTGTTTATAATGGAACTCCATCAAGTGCCAACGACGAAAAGTATTTATTCTTTAAAAAAAATTATCTTTAGGATTGGTCCAGCTCGTCCCTTTACGTAATAGACCATCTTACCTTCTACCTGTTAGCTTGTAAGAAAACAGGCTAAATATGAATAAAGACAAAACCACCGGTGATTATTCATATGATAAGATTTTTTTTATGATATTGGAAGACAAGCAGACTGATTTCCTGATGATAAGAAATTCACGCCGCTCAGAGACACCAAAGGGTGCGCTGCCAACCTGAGGCCCCGAGCAAAAGCAAGTTTACCGACCACCCTACCCTTGAGACCGAAACATGAACGAGCCATTATGGCGGCAGGAATAAATAAGGCGGTGGTACCAATCGGGGCGAGTCGCTGCGAAACTCTACCACCAAGTCAGATGTCGCGGTCGGCTGTGTAAGTCAACCGGTTACCTTACCCTCGAGACCGAAACATGATCGAGTCATTATAGCGGCAGGAATAAGTAAGCCGGAGGATCCCTATCCGAGAAAATTACTCCACAGCGCTTTACCACCAGTGGTCTTGTTGGTACTGGCCTATATTTTAAGCAGTGCTCGCTTTTTACGAGCTGCCTGGCAGAAACTCAGCGGTCTAACCGAACATGGGCGACCACGGGGTATATATAGGTTATTTCAAAGATTTTTCTCCAGTACTGGTACGGGTCTCCTATGTAGAAAAAATCCCCAACTTGTTAATAAGACGTCTGTCTTAATAAGAAACATAGATTAAGGTACTCCAAGATTCAACCTAGTATTAAGTAAAATCTTTATCACATTGTGATAAGACTAGGGTGTAAGTGTAATTTACTTTTAATTTAGTCTTTGTATATTATTAATAAGACAGTAGAAGAGGTGTGCGTTCGTTATGTATAATCTGCTAAAAAATACTTTGAAAGCGGCATATCAAAAGAAAAGAAATTAACCAATTAGAAAATCTTTAACTAATACATTTTACTATCAGGTTTATAATGATGTAGCCAATTAGTTTCAACCTGAATATCAGCTAAACCGTTACTTTTAAATAATCAACTTCCAAATATGTTATAATTATAAATCGGATGTGCAGGCACTGGCATCCTCGGTATTTTCTACTCACTAATGGTCAATATTAATAACTTATCTACAAGAAAAGATAGAAGAAGAAGAAAGAAGGCCTTCTAGAGCTTTGTTGCTAAGTTATTTTTAATAATCATTGAAAAATAATGTGGTTTCCTGATAACTGATCTGAAGTAGCCCTAACTTTATCTTAGATATGTTATCATTATTGGCCGTAAGTTAATAACATACTCCAATACATTCCTCTAGGCTTTCTTAGTTTCAATAATTCTTCTTACGTTTTAAACTAATTCGACAGAGAAGAAATGCCTAAATACCATAAAGCGTTAAAAGAGCTTAAAGTGTGAGAGTGAATGTTACGAACAAATTACAAAGTAGAAAAGATACTTTGAATTCCAAGGCCTAAACGCGAGGAAGAAACGGTGAAGATTCATCACATCACATTTTTATTAAAATCTTTTTATTTGTGATACTGTGATACCCCTGGTGTTGCCGTTGTTAGTGGACGGTTGAAATCAATTAGCACCAGGTTTGCTTCCTTGCCTCGACAAACTCACATCACTTTAACATTACACTACACCGTCGCCGCCGGTCTCGGCGACGAAGACCTCTCTTGCGCCAGGCGCCTAACGCCGAGCGACGAGCCACAAATACTTCTCCACCAAGTCCACCAATAATCAGAACGCAGCACCAAGTCGAGGCACGGTTTCCCGGGAGACAGCCCTTCGTGCTGGCGTTGTAGGTAACAGCCCAATCCATCTTAATAATGATGTCTCGGGCTGAGCACACTGCTCGGCCCAAAAAGTTCGGTGAAGTTGTAAAAAATCGTAAGATTAGCAACAAATTAGTCATTCAAAAAAAATCCCTTGCCTCTTCTTTCTAATAGGCGTGTTAAAGTATCAGTAAAAGACAATCTTGGCTTGTACATCGTAGATGTCATAGGTTTATCGCAGGATACTGTGGAATGTTAGACCTATTATCAGCAAGAATAGGTAAGGCAGTGGATGTCTACTCAGGCAAGTTGCAGCATAGAACTACCGCCAGTAGTCGTGTCGAGCAGTCCTACAACGGACTTCACTTCTTGAGGTACCGGGTTTGATATCCGAGATGGGTAACACAAAAAATAGAAAATTGTGTTTTCCTATTCTCTAATAAATATAACGTTGCTCGGGATTGGATATGTGCCCGGTTGGCGATAGGCTAGCCACCTATCACTTTGTGGGACTTAGTGTCTCTGGCCAGTTACGGATGCCTCTAGGTTTCTCTTCGGGTATACCTTTTTTCGTTGTTTTTGTAACAACACATTTCCACTTCCCTTACAAGCTACCAGGCAAATGGGATTTTTATTTAGGGACACAGAACAGCACAGTGAAAACGAATAGTTACCTATCATTAATCAATCAATCAAAAACTTTTTTCACGTGAACCATACAAGTGGTACTTGTGCTCGTCGACATTTTTATACACTACTACAGGATCGAAATCGCGGCCTCACACTGAGAAGATCCGGCGAAAGAAACTCAGCGGGCTTGTCTTTTTTCAATGTTAATAGTTACATTATAAACTGGATAAATTAATGTCATCAAAATTGTAAGGTAATATTTAGGAAAAAAGCTGGTGATGAACGATGATTTAGCTTTACTACCTCTGAATTTTACGGGAACTATCGTCGGCGTTTACCTTTTACGACCTTCAATCTTCGGCATTGGGATTGTGTTGTAAGAGTAACTCCGAATCGGCTGTTACAAATGTACCGTTATGAACGTTGAAGTTAAAGTCCACTGGTATTGAGTCAAACAATTAAATAGTTAACAGAATACAAAGAATTTTTAACAGTTTTAAGTTATGATTACACGCGTTAATGATTGCCCTCGTTTAAGATTTGTGAACAATATTGGAGGCTTAAAGACGTTTTTATTTTTACTACTGAAACGGTATTTGAATATTAAAAATCGTAATTTAATCGAAAATATATAATTATATAAATATTTGTATACACTTAATTATATAATTACATAAATATATAATTATACATATCTTCTTTATGTCATCTCTGTGGTCTAGCGGTCCAGTGTTAGACTCTACTCTATGAGATCCAAGTTTCGATATTCAGGTCGAGCAACAAAGAGATAATGTGTTTTTTTCAATTTTCTAAGAAAACCACGTTGCCCAGGAATCGACATGTGCCCGGTTGGCGATAGACTTGCCACTTATGATATTATGGGACTAACTGCGCTTCAACCAGAGATGTGCGACGGACATGTGTCATGCGAGGATGTCTAGCTGTGCTGTGAAAATATGTGGGGATTTCCACCTAAGCTATTCGATGAAAATGTGCAGCGGAGCTGTGAAAATGCGCATTAATATGTGGTGCGAGGATGAGCTGTTGCGAAGCTGTGAAATGTGTTGGTGGGGGTGCGATGTAGTGGGAGGGGAGTAATGCGACAGGCTTTAGCGTCCTGCTTTTCACGTCCCACTTAAAAAAAATTGCTGTCATTGTAAATCAAAAAGTAGAAATAACGAAAAAACCAAAAATTTATCTAAACTTCAATATTTATTAAATTGTTTTTTTTAAACAGAGACAGCAAAGGTGGTAATGGTGCGTTGCCAACCTGAGGCCGGGATCCGAACCGGTACACGTCAACGGCAAGCGTTTGACGTTATGGTGGCAGGAATAAGTAAGGCGGTGTTACCAATCCGGGCGAGAATTCGAAAAAATATTTAAATCCGTATTTGTTTTGAAAAAAAATTTGGCTTATTTAATTTGTCTCTTTGAATCTGCAAAAGCATAATGTTCTTATTTTTTATATGTTTTATTATCTGCCACATAAAATTTGTGTCGTGACCCTAGTGTGTAATAATTTTTTTAAGAACTAATAAAATCCGTATCTTCTCCTTCCATTTCTTCATTGCAAATTGTTAAATATAAAAGTATCTTCGTTATCCGATTTTCCATATCTATTATGCGCTCTTCTACTTCTAACAAACTCATATGGACTGGCTGGTACAGTATGCGCAAACCTCGCAACACATCCTTCTGAACACACATTCGTCGTAACACATCCCTTGCATACATCCTTCGCTTGTATTGTATGCGCAAAAATCTAACTCAACAAAATCAAATAAATCCGCATCAAAACCCGCCCGTCTGTTCACATGTTATGATGCCAAAGACAAAATGACATACGCAGAAACATACACGCAAATACGTCAAACCACTTTTACTAAAGCATGGCAATAAACACAGAAATTTGTATTACTTTTTTGTTTTTAAGATTTACAATTTCAGATATACAATGCGAATGTGGATGGATGTAGGTATTCGGTTAGACGTACGTTGACATTACACGATCAAATCGCTCGGGTGTTAACCAAAGGTGGTATCAAGAGTCTCCGATTACGGCGTACTTGTATGAAAGGGGTAATGAAAACGGAAGAAGCTAGGCAGGTTTGTCAGGACCGTAAAGTTTGGCACTCGATACTCTCTGCCTACCCTGTAAGGGACTAGGCGAGGCCCTTTTACCTAATAACATAATATTTTATTTAAAAGGAGATTTAATGCGGTCAGCATTCTTTACAATACAATACAATACAATACAATACAATACAATACAATACAATACAATACAATACAATACAATACAATACAATACAATACAATACAATACAATACAATACAATACAAATCTTCTTTATTGTACACCATCAACAAGAAATATACATCAGAACTTAAAATTAAAGTTAGAGTACAACAGGCGGTCGTATCACAAAAATGCGATTTCTTACAGACAACCAACAATATAGAACAATATGTATATTCTAAGCAGTTGAATATTTTGTTGTGGTGTAGTTATAATATGCAAGATGAACAGCAGTTAATATAAAATAAGTTTAGAATTTACATGGACTCTGCAAGATAGTACTCTTTTAATTTATTTTTAAATGATAGTATATTTTCAGCACTACGAATTGATATTGGTAATGAGTTCCATAACCTAGCCGATGATATTGTAAGCGATTTGCTGTAAAAAGAAGTCGAATACAATGGGATCTCTAGCTGTAAAGTGTTATTTGATCTTAAGCTTAGTTTGTGCGTCTCACTGAGAGAATTAAAGCGGTCTTTTAGATAATCCGGAGCATTTTGGTAAAAAATAATGCAATATAGAAGAGATAACATGTGTACATTACGTCTTAAGCGAATTGGTAACAAGTTCAGCTTTTTACGGAAGTGAGAAACATGGTCATATATACGAAGCCCATAAACATATCGAATGCAAAGATTTTGAAAATGCTCCAGCTTATTCAATTGGTCTTCAGACAAATTTGAAGAAATTGAGTCAGCATAATCAAGGATAGGAAGCAGGAGGGTCTGTACTAATCATAAGAAAAACAAAAATAAGTGCCTTTAACAAAAATACACAATTAAGAACACTAGTGGTCGCCCATTGATCGAAATTCGAACATAATAAATTTTAATATGTTGTTGATAAGAACGCCATCTTCATTTCTGAAGATCAACTACTTTGATTTCAAAATTTTTAGTGCGCCATCTGTGATCTTTTATCGTTATCATCAATTTTTTTGTTTGTGTATCAAATGGATGATAGCGTGGGTATTTTTTTATGATATGGGAAGGCAAACAAGCAGATGGATTTCCTGATGGTAACCAGAACACGTCATGACGTTATGGCGGCAGGAATCGGTAAGGCGGTGGTACCAGTCCGGGTGAGTCGCTGCGAAACTCTACCACCTAGTCAGATGTCACGGTGCTAGTGACGGAAAGCCTATGCTCGCCTTTTACCAGCTGTCTGGCAGGAAGGCAGTTGGTCTTTTCTGCAAAAGAGCCTGGACCAACACGGGGCAAAATACAGGGGTAATGTTTTATTTATTGATTTAATGTACAGTACATTTATTATTGAAAAATATTAGCGTTTTGCACCTCTCATACACATAAATTATAAGGGTGCCAAATTTTATACTCCTGCGTCAGCGCAATTTTCGTAAAAAGGGGTCCAAAGTTTTGGCATCACGTATTAATATATAGATTAGAATTCAACAAACTTTCGATTTGTTTATTTGCAACCGCATTACAAAAAAACTGATGTATTAGGTAATATTGACCTTATTTCAGCAACGAACATCAATCCCATTTTAAAACAACAGAGTGAGTAGAGTGAGAGTGAAAATAAAAAAAAAACGCAGTCGCTAATAAACGTGTAACCAAAGTCGCAGGTCCAAACTGGTTACATCAAACACTAACAAAAAGCTATTTCTAAGCTAAGTCATAATCGTGATAAACAAAGTTGCCTTTCTATATGTGAACTTGAAGGAACCAAAACACCGTAGGTCAAGGCAGCTACACAATCAAACCTCTGACTCAGTCATACTGTGACGGCAGGCGTCTACGCAGTGCTTCACAGGTCGTGGAACGGTATGTCCATACTTTTCTTCTCGTTACGATATTTCTTTGTCATTCGTGGTGATATTTTTTCGTGGTGACTTTTTAGTTTTTACTTTTGGATTTGAGAAGTGGTGAGAAATTGACGTCGCCTTTATAGGTCTTTTGATGTTTTCAGGTGTATACAACTGTGTTAATAATGTGGTGCTAGCCTAAGGCCTATGTTAAGTTTTGCATAAAGTTGACCGGCAAATTAGTCTTTCGAAACTTCACGAACGTTTTCAGTGATATTTGAAAATGATATCATATTTTAAAGGACGTAAAATACTTGACACAAGCTGTCACACGTTTTTAAATTGTTTTTTAATTAAATAAAAATCTTTGAACGAAAGTTTTACTTCTAGGTTTTTTTGTGTTAAGTAAAGTTTTGCCGATGGGTGATGTTTTTTTTTGAAATTGATAAGATAATAATTTCTAAATTGGGTTCTTTGGGATGTAAACATGGGATGTAATATATATTTGCATTCAAATGTAAATTAAAAATAAAGTAAGAGGTTTAATTCCGATGAATATCAGAGCATAATATATTTATTGTTATTTCAATTCAATTACTAAGATATCTGTACGCTCCTATCATTGTGACCATAGTCATTTTGTAATAATTTTAATGAAGTTAGGATATCAGGGGTGGTCACAAAAAAAGGTTACGTTTATAAAGTTAAGGCTTATCTATACATTAATATCGATGCGGTTACGTTACATCTAAATGAGGTTTTATAAAAGGATCAGAAAGCCTTGATAGAAGCCAAAAAGATCTTGGCTTTTTAAGCCCGGAAATTAAACCGGGTGCGATGTGCTTTAGATTAAAAAATCTTTTTAAGACAAAATTTTACTGACACTTCGATTTTTACAACAATATTAGCTGTTTCCTGCGTTTTCCCGCGTTTTCACACCGTTGTGCGATCAGGGTCAAAAGAAGCCTATATTTTAATCCAGGTCACAATCTATCTGTGTTCCAAATTTCAAACAAATCCGTTTAGCCATTCGAGCATGAAAGGGTAACAAACATCCATACATATAATTATTATACTCACAAACTTTCGCGTTTTTAATATTAATAGGATTTGATACTTGCAAATTTTTTGAATAAGAAATAGTACGTCAGCTAGGAATTGAATCGGGAACATTTGTCTCTTGTTAGTAATGCATGATGTAATGAATGTTTGATTCATTGAGGATTCAACACCTATATGTTGTATATGTTGTATTCTTTAATATCTTTATAACAACTTTTTAACACACATATTCCGCAAATAAATAATTTTCATTTCATTTCATTTCACCTACGTTGAATTCATTTAGTTTATTTTTTATCGATTACGTTGATAGCCTATACAGTTTACAGCCCTTTTGCCGAAGGTTTAGCGTAAGTGTAGCCCTAACTCAACAGACCAACCTATAAGAGGGATAATTATTTGTTGAATTAGTAATTCTTTCGCAATGTTTATGTTTGAATTTGAAATACATTCTCAACGTGCAGAATCTCTAAAGTAACTTGAATATAAAAGTAATAAACAGTAACCGCATACTATTTTATTAGTATCATCACGCCCATGTCCCTAAAGGAATAGGCAGATGCACAACCAGGGCACCCAAGGCTAGCCGAAGACACTAAGTCCCAAAATGTGATAGGTGGCAAGCCTATTGCCAACCGGGCACAGATCCAATCCTGAGCAACAATTTTTTTATTAGAAAATTGGAAAAACCACATTTTCTTAATGTTGCCCGACCCGGGATTCAAACCCGAAACCTCATGAAGTCAGGTCTAAAACTTGGACCACAGAGGCGACTATTTACTATTTTACTTTACAAAAAAAATTAAAAACATGGGCAAAGTCTACTCAAAATGTTGTAGTTTTAACGTTTGTTGGATTTATTTATATGTGAATACTGCTCCATACGTTTTTATATTAAGACCTGAAGCCATTTGGTACATGA
Source organism: Calephelis virginiensis (assembly GCA_002245475.1). Lineage (NCBI taxonomy): Eukaryota > Metazoa > Arthropoda > Insecta > Lepidoptera > Riodinidae > Calephelis > Calephelis virginiensis. The sequence goes on from NJDC01000918.1 coordinate 25,056, forward strand.
GGAAATTAAATGATTACTAGGTGGTAGAGTTTCGCAGCGACTCACCCGGATTGGTACCACCGCCTTACCTATTCCTGCCGCCAAAACGTCATGACGTGTTCCGGTTCGGAGGATAAGGTAGCCGGTAAATTTTCTTTTGCTCTAGGCCTAACATGGTTGGCAACGCAACATTACCACCTTTGGTGTCTCTAGGCGGCAAGAATTTCTTACCATCAGGAAATCCGTCTACTTGTTTGTCTTCCAATATCATAAAAAAATGTTAATACTGTTCCATACGTTTTTATATTAAGACCTAAAGCCATTTGGTACAGGGAATTAAATTAACCTACGATTTTGATACACGCAAAAAAACCCTGCCATAGATGGGTAAAAACTAAACACAGGTAATACCCACACAAAAATGTTTAGTTGGAATCGATAGCTTAGTCACGACTTTCTGTAAAAAATGAATAAAATACAATTTAATCACAATGAACATTTAACGAGTTTATCTTGATCTCTACTTATATAATAACATGTTCTCTATGACTGACTGATTCATCATTGTCTAGCAAAAACTGTTAGAGTTACAGCAATGAAATTTGGTGTGTAGAGTGTTATATTGTAGTCATCCACTAAGGACGGAATTTTAGAAATTATAACCCTAAGGGGGTTGAAAAGGAGTTGAAACTTTGTGTAAAGATGAAACGCCTCTGTGGTCTAGCGGTTCAGGTGTTGGGATTGAGTGCATGAGGTCTTGGGTTCGAGTCCCGGGTCGGGCAACAAAAAGAAAATTTGGGTTTTCCAATATTCTAATAAAAATAAAAATGTTGCTCGGGATTGGATATGTGCCCGGTGACGTTAGGCTTGCCACCTACCATATTTTGGGACTTAGTGTCTTCGGCTAGTCGTGGGTTCCCTGGTTGTGCCTCTGTCAACCTCTTCGGGGATATTGGCGTGAAGATACTTTTTTTTATGAAAGACCGTCATTTTTTAAATTAGAAACATGAAAGCTTATTTATGGATTACTTGTTAAATATGAGTCGATACGTATTCTACCCCTAAGGGGGTGAAATGTGGGTTGAAAGTTTTTAAGTCCTTATTAATGGGCTATAAACAGTATATATATATATAACTGCCACGCGAGCAAAGCTGCGGGTAACAGCTATTATTATTTTTTCATGCATCATTAATCGTCATTTCATACTTTTACAATTCATTGTGAAATACGCGTAATGGCTACACGTCTATTTTAAGACTCGAAAACTCCACATCAAGTCGTGGGTATCTCCCGGGGGACACCCTTGGTGCTGGCGTTGTAGATAATAGTCCAATCCGTATAAATAATGATGCCTCGATCTGAGTATACTGCCCACCCTCAAAGTCCAGAGAAAATTTTAAAAACTGAGAGCTTGGCAATCCATTGTCAATCTAAAAATCTATGCCTCAACATCATAGACCTAAATGATACTCAGTATGAACTTAGTTTATTAATAAATGTTAATATAAATATTGATTGATTGTCTACTAAAAAGAGATAAAAAATGTATAGTGTGAATTTAAATAACATCAAAACATTTTTTACATTACACATACAATTATAAATATTATATACTTGTAATCTTTGTAAAATTGATAAAACAATGGATTTCAACCTGAGTATATCCGACATATGACAGTTATGATTATCCCTTGTAGGACAAAAGAAATGGTTTTTACAAATAAATTATACTTATCAGAAAATGTGAAATAGGTATATTTACCTAATAGACTGCGCAGTATAAAAAGTTTTTCTTAATAAACTAAAGTGACTTATTGCTAGGTTGGTTCGGTTATGTGGAAAGAATGGCAGATAAAAGATTAATAAAACAGCTAAACAATGCCGAAGTGCATGACTTGTATGCCCGAGGAAACCTTCACATTTTGCACCTAAATTGCTCGAGTATTACGTGAAGGTGGTGTCAAGTTGGTGTGTTTTTTTTATAAAAAAAAAGAGCAATGAACATGGTGGAAGCAAAAAAGGTTTGCAAGTAGCGGGACATTTGGCATTCAATACTCTTTGCCTAGCTCGCGAGGGACTTGGCGTAAAGTTAACTATTCATAGACATATACTTAAGTTGCAAATACACGTAATATTATTTTAGAGAATGATATTAAAAGCAACATATTGTGCTGCTACAAGATATTCTGAAATATTTTAATTTTGTAAATCATTTACATTTTAAACATTTTGAAATATTATAATGATATGTACCTAATAATAAATTATAATAATTTTAATACTGATAACGTGAATATAGTGGCTCACAAAACGATAGGATATTTTGTAAGAACAAGATACACAATTTAAAATATTTTATGTGTAATTTACACATAAACTTTATATATAGTGGAAAGAATTCCACCAAATGCTTACAATACGAAGCATAGAAAATTTGCTTTCTAGTCGAATTATATTTTCTTCAATCCATTCTTGGATGAAGCAAAATACAATCAAAAAATATACTAACGGTAGAAGTCAATAACCCCACATAAATTTACTTGTAGAGTTAAACAATAGTATGGCATTTTTATTGAGTAAATACAAGCAATATTATGAAAAGAGGGAAAAATAATTGAATATAATTTAGAATACCCGTGCATCATTTTTTTTTTCATACGTACAGATTTTCACGCCAAGTTTCTTGGGTAGTCAGCAGAGGGTATCGAATGACAAGTGTTTCATTCCTGCAGACTTGCCTAGCTTCTTCCACATTTAATACTGTTTTCATACAAGTATTTTTAAACGATAAAAATTAAGAAAATATTACAAGGCATTTTTTTTTACATCGTAAGAATGTTTGAGTATTTCATCATCAAAGGTATATGTCCACTTAGTTAAAATATAAACCGCTAACTTTGTAATCACTAATCACATTATGTCGTCGCGTCTTGCTTTCTTTCTTTCTTTAAGTTTTGGCCTTCACGTTAGTAATTAGCCATTAGTCAAGTAGAAATTTGCATCAAATTTTATATCAATTTCAATTAATTTTAATTAGTCATCAGTCGTAAGTCGTCAATAAGTCATGTCAGGCTCTTAGGTAAAGCGGTGGCCTTTTTACACAAGCTCATGTAACGAGATTTGGCGGCAGCGAGAAAATATACGATACGCTAATTTCTTTATGATTATTTCATTTGTGCAGTTTCACTGAACAAAATTGTACAAAATGCCACCAAAATTGACTAATTTCACTCAATATTAACACGAAATTCAATAATTATGAAAAAACTTCAACCATCTTTTCTCTCGATGGCGCCAAAACTCCCGCGTCTAACTATAGCTATAAATCTTTATTTATATTAGCATTTCGAATCGCACCAGGAATTGTTTAATTTTAATAGTGCCAATCATTATGTGGGACTTCTCAGAATTGCAACTAAGTAGTTTAAATCTATCGAGGATATTGATGTTCCTATTTATACAGTTTTAGTAAATCTAGCAATATCATAATTTCAAAAGTGAATATCATTTGTACTTGCAACTATCGTGTTCCCGTCTGGGGAATAGTAAACTAATTTGTTATCGAATTACACAGATCAATATAACTCTTAAATAAAATAAGGAAAATGTTTTCTTTAGTAATTTTACAATCATTGTGTATAAGGTTGTCTGATATAAATACGAATAGCTCCGAAGCGGTAAGACCACCTTTGTGTACCTTAAGCTAAATAATTATAAATGAAACATTGTTTGAATTTGTAATTTTTTGGCGCGTAAAGTATATTCAATTTATATATTTACAAAATAAAATTCAATCATTTATTAATACTGACATATGATAACGTACACACAAACTATAATTTTATTGCATTATATTAATATATTATATTATATTAACACTTACACTTAAAAGTAAAGACCGGATGTGATGAAGGCCACCCGGCCCGGCCACATAACAGCAACGCACCTATAATACCTACAGTGCCTTAGGCCTAAAGGTCTCTTAAGATCAGAAAGAATGTGTATTCTTGTAAATTTTAATGCATAATAAAGTGTATTCATTCATTCATTCGTCAGATGATCCTTATGCTTGTTCAATGTATTATCCAGAAGGATTACACAAGTGAATTCCCTGGTCAGAAATCGAACCAGTGCCTTGTAATAGATTGCTTTAAGCATAATAAGAACTTATTTATTTTGTGTCTTAGGTCTATATGTCTCTTAACATCAGAAAGAATGTGTATTCTTGTAAATTTTAATGCATAATAAAGTGTATTCATTCATTCATTCGTCAGATGATCCATATGCTTGTTCAATGTATTATCTAGAAGGATTACACAAGTGAATTCCCTTGTCAGAAATCGAACCCGTGCCTTGTAAATGATTGCGTTAAGCATAATAAGAACTTATTTAATTACACTATAATGTAATACAATTGTTTCATCAAAACATAACGTTGTTTTCCATTGTTGTAATGTTTCACCGTTTCCTTTTGTTCCGACCGTTATTGTAACCTTTACAACCGTATTTCCCTCGTTTTGGTTAACAATGTACTTTCCCAGAGTGAATTACACGAAGCTTATATTTTAATTTTTAAAGATAGTGAATATCTATAGACAAATTACACGATCTCACTTACTCGTAAACTAAACAAATCTTTTGAATTTCTAAAGCCATACTCTCTGTACTTGCTAACGTATGACAAAAAGTGTATGTGATAACTCGGTCAATAGCCTACAGATTTTAACAAACAAGCAGACGGATTTTCTCATGGAAAGAAATTCACGCCGCCTAGAGACACCAAAGGTGGTAATAGTGCGTTGCCAACCTGAGACCGGGATGTTAGGCCTCGAGCAAAAGTAAGTTTACCGGCTACCTTACCCTCCGAACCGGAACAAGTCATGACGTTATGGCGGCAGGAATAGGTAAGGCGGTGGTACCAATACGGGCGAGTCCAAATGCATTTTTACTACCACGTCGTGGTTTAGTAAATCTATTTTATGAAAGGCAGCTAATAATTCGAGATCAATCAATTTTATCAACATCCAACTGGTAGGATATGGTACTTAATAATGCATGCAAGTTTTACCTATCTCAGCGGCATAGGCGGCATGTATTTTTTAAAGAAAAACCACTAGTCGGATGTTGACAAAATGAACATGTTAGTCTCGTCGGATTCATTACCTACCAAAAAAATACGCAAAACTTGTTCGTTATTGGCTGACTAATTGTTAAATAAAATTACAAATAATTGATATATATTTTTTTAATCGATTAACAATTTGTACATTATCAAGTATTACTTTAAAACTGCTAGTTGTATGATGATAAAATGTACAAGGGACCATCTCAGAATCATTTGAAAGCTACCTTTTGAAAAACGAAAATCAAATTGTGACATGGTAATGAAATGGAAGTTGCTTTTTTGCTCTTTTACTGAGCCTAAATTTCACAAAATTTGTATTAGTATAGATTTGATATTTCATTACTGTTTGATTACATTTCGTTATGTAACAGCAACAAACACTCTAACTATACGTTTCCTTAGAAACGAAGCGTTGATTAAAACCAATTATCACGTACGAAACTAATTATCGGCTCAATATTTCCGACAACGGAATTGTTTCCCTTTTGTTTTGTATTGTTGTTACGTTCCAATACATCGCTCCGGTTATGACATCTATGTTTGTTATATATATAATATGTTCTATACATATAGATATAATAAATATAAATGTCATAAATCTATATACTTAGAATGAAATATTGTAAAGTAATTTCCTAAAGTCAATAAAAACTAAAAGTTAATTAGGTCGCCTTTGTCGTCTAGCGGTCCGGCGTAGGAAATGACTTCGGGACGTCGAGCATAAAAGAAAATGTGAATTTTCAATTTTTTTATTTCTAGTTTTCAATTTTTTAATAAAAATATCGTTGTCCAGGATTAGATAAGTGTCTGGTTGGCGATAGGGGGCACTGTGTTCCTTAAAGTCTTCGTCAGGTTGTGGGTGCCCTAGTTGTGCCTCTGCCTACGTTTGCCGGGATATGGGCGTGAAGATTCTTTAATTATTATTATAACTTTTGTGTCGTAGGACTTTATATTTTACTATTATGTCATAGGATAGGATTTAATGTCACAATATAATTAGAATAATAATATCTGTGTTTATGTCAAAGCATAGACAATACACCTACTACGACAATAAAGAAAATGACACATTCTCTTGATACAGTTATAAACGTGTTACCAGAGAAATCACCTCGTCTAATTTAAGTGCGATATGTTTTTTTAAATTATGAAGTAATTTAAATTTTTTTATAACATTGGAAGGCAAACAAGCAGACCGATTTATTTAATTATTTTAAAATTGTAATGGTTACAATGTGCGCTTAGCCTTAAAGTTATACATTTTTCCGACAAATAGCTTAAACCTCGGCATACAAGGTGAAAAAAAATACGTGCCCGTACAATGTGAGGTTCAAATAACCCCTTAGTAAATATCCATCTATTAAGGGTATTATTTAGATACAACAGCTTTGACAGGGCCAAAATGCTTAATAAGTTCTAAAATAGTTATTTAAACACTATTTAATTATAAAATAAACTTTAAAAATTAAAAAAAACACAAAACTCAAAAGTACTCTTAAAATTTAACAATTTTCATTAAATCTAAAAATCTCTAAAAATTATAGGAGACTAGCTGTTGCCTGCGGCTTCACCCGCGTTTTCACAGGAACCCATTGTGTGAATGAGATAAAAAGTAGCCTATATGTTAATCCAAGTCACGATCTATTCGTGTTCCAAATTTCAGACAAATCCGTTCAGCCATTCGGTCGTCAAAGAGTAACAAACATCCATACATACATACATACAAACTTTCGCATTTATAATATTAATAGGATTTTAGTCGAAGCCAAAATTATAAAACTAGACATATGTAATATTATAAAAAAGTACAGAAATAAAGTTTAGTTCTTTCAGCAGATTTAGAAGAGCTAAATCTGCTGAAAGAACTAAACTGTTCGTTTCTTTAGTTGACGGATTAGGTTTAGAGTTTTCCAATCTCTAAACCTAATCCTAATTCCAACTAATCTTTTGGTTAGTATACTTCGATACAATGTCAACAACATCTTTCGTAAAAAAATTCAAAGCATTCCATGTGTGTTTTTTTTATCGCGAACAGTTGATTTACACCCAGGCAAATGCGTAATGATGTCCTCAGATCATGTTCAAACATTGGTCCGTAGTGGAGCTTTCTTCCACTTGGTTTTGCCATCTTTGCTTGTATAAAATAGTTGCGTTGTAAGCGTTTCTCCTACAGGTTCAGGATCTTCTATATCCGTATCACTTCGATACTCAGACGCTTCGCTGACGTGATCAGAATTAGAGTCACTATCTGAGGAGTAATTCTCTTTGTCTTCTGACACATTTTTTTCCAGCAAAGACGCCACATAATCATCTCGCACCCTACTTGACATCTTATTTGAAATATATCTATAACAAAAAGTAAACTACATAAACATAATTAAATTAGACTGAAAATAACTAAAAAACATAAGAATGAATATATATGGTCGATGGAATGAATACACACCTTTTAGGCACTGTCCCATACAACGTGGGGTTAAAAACACCCGGGACTCGCTATACACGCAAACAAACACAAGCGTGGTGCGCGTAGCACTGATTAAAGGGCACGAGTTAAAGTGAGAACTTATAACGGCCAGCTACTGGGAAGTTCAGTGTTATTACTTGATTATCCTATTTCCTATTAATATTATAAATGCGAAAGTTTGTAAGTATGGATGTATGGATGTTTGTTACTCTTTCACGCTCGAATGGCTGAACGGATTTGTCTGAAAGTTGGAAGACAGATAGATTGTGACCTGGATTAACATATAGGCTATTTTTAATCCCGATCGCACACCGAGTTTCTGTGAAAACGCGGGCGAAGCTGCAGGTAGCAGCTAGTTACTTATAAATTGAAGTATTCTTCTGGAGCTGGGATTAAAAATACAACACGTTGTATGCGGAAGGTTAAAGCATAGGCAGGTCGTAGGATGTTCACTTACAATTAAGAACATTCTAACCTCAGGTTGGCAACGCACCACATATGTCTTCAGTGCCTCAGCTGACATGTATTTTCAGTTTAAATTTTGTCTATTTCTTTATCATATTCTAATAAACATCTCTAATTTTATGATATCTGTCAAATTAAATGGAGAATGAATAATTTGAATACGAAATTAGTCCTATTTCGGAAATCGAATGAATGAATTAATATAATTTGAATTTAATTCTGCTGGGAGCGTCGGCGTCTTCACAGAATATTAATACATTTATGAATATCAATTATTGTTTTTCATCCTATTGTATCTGTAATACAAGTTAAAATACAAAGCCGTGTATTCGCAATGTTGGCTCTCGTATTTTTTAGTCGAACATATTTTTACTTTTACTTAACCAAAAGTAAGGTATCTTCACGTCCATATACCTGAAGAGGTAGGCAGACGTACAGCCAGGGCACCCACGACTAGTCGAAGACACTTACACCAGAAATAACACTAATAACAGCGAACAAAAAAAAATCACTTAATAATTAGGGCCGTCAATAAGTTAGTTTATTTCGATTGACATTTGCTATGATTAAACTATTGACATGATATGTCCAAAGCAGAGTGAAGTAATCGCCTCTGTGGTCTGACGGTTTAGTTGTTGGACTTGACTGCATGAGGTCCCGGGTTCGAATCCCGGGTCGGGCAACAAAAATAAAAATGGGTTTTTCCAATTTTCTAATAAAAAAAGTTGCTCGGCATTGCATATGTGCCCAGTTGGGAATAGGCTTGCCACCTATCACATTGTGGGACTTCGTGTCTACGGCTAGTTGTGGGTGCCCTGGTTGTGCCTGTGACTACCTCTTCAGGGATATGGGCGTAAAAGATACCAGAGTGAAATACGCTATAAAAAACGAACCAATCACTGAACTGATTTTAACACTATGAGCTCTCCTGGCTAAGTAAGTACTAAGTATTGTTTATGAGTTGAATGGCTTGATACAAGGAACTAAGAAGAAGCTAAATGTCGTACTTCACACAGCGTTGTTTCATTACTTGCGGCCAATAACAAAAACTCGCTGTCCATGATTGATATTTTGATCCATTTTTATGTTATCGCTTGCCAATAATATATCTGTGCACAGGATAAATATGGGAATGAGGTATAGGATAGGCCGGCGGATACGCAGCTATCTAGATTGCTTGAAATCCTTTAGATTGAGATACATTATTAACATTGGCCGTTAGCCATGGATGCTTCTTGAATACGCGTGTAAGTTCCAAAACGTGATAGCTGGCAAGGCAACCTATATGTATACCAATATCTAATCCCGGAAACGTTATTTTTAGTAGAAAATTTGAAATACACATTATCTATTTTTATTTCTTTGCCCAACCAGGGGGTCGAACCCGAGACCTAAAAAAGTCATGTCCGACGCTGGACCGCTAGACCAAAGACGCGATTACTAAACTAATTTTAATAGAACATCGCTTAATTTTAAAGTGAGATCCATATTCGTTAGTTAGTAAATCTATACTAATATTATAAAGAGGAAATGTTTGATTATTTGTTTGAAATGAATAGGCTCCGAAACTACTGGACCGATTTCAAAAATTCTTTCACCTTTAGAATGCTAAAGTAGCATTCTAAAAATGCATTGGATATGTGCCCGGTTGGCGATAGGCTTGCCACCTATCACATTATGGGACTTTGTGTCTTCGAATAGTCGTGGGTGCCCTAGTTGTGCCTCTGCATACCTCTTAGGGAATATGGGCGTGAAGATACTTCGAAGGAGTGTCTTATGATTTATATGTATAAGGTACAACATAGGGAATGTATACACAAACGAACTCATGTACTCTACGTTCACCATGTCGTTTTCTGCAGTTACAAGTTATAAAGTCATAAGAATCGCTCCTATAAACTACAAAATCACGTTTATTACTTTGTGTTTAAACGAGAATAAAATGTATAATCACTTGGGTACTACCACACAAAAGTTTTGAATCTTTAGCGTAGTGGGTAGTACAAGTGTTAAAAGTATGTACTTGCAATGAAGTGACACTAAGTGTCAACAGTGAAAAGTATAAATTCCAATAGATATTGTTTATCTTTAGCGCTCAGTACAGGAAATCACCTTGCATGTCACCTTCGAATATTACTATACTTATTTCCTTTAAAAGCCTATAAGCTGTTCTTACAGTTTGTTTGGCATTAAATATCATTAATACCAAACTATACTATATTAAAGTTTTTTTGGGGACGATTTTTTAAAAAAAATTGATTGTGTTTGGCTCGGATTTTTAGTTTAGTGGTTTTAATGTTATCAAATTTTTTAAAAATTGGTTCAGCGTTTTATATATCTAGCGGTTTAGAAATAGACAGACACACATATTTTCGAATTTATATTATTATTTAGGAGTAATGATGTTTTTATCGTATTTAGTTATCATAATATGTAATATACATTACCGTGTCATAGACAACTAGGTAATAAATTAGACTCACGCAGGTATTAATAAAGCAATTATGTGTATAATCATTGTTTTTACACAACAAATTATGATACAATTTTAAAAGACTTTTAAAATATTCTTAACTAACTGTTTACTCGCAACTTCGTAAGTGTAGAATAGCTACGATTTTTATACAAAATTGTATACCCCATTAATTCCCAAAAAACATTTGAACTTGGGTCTTTTATCATTACACATATGAAATTTCATGAAAATCGGTTCCTTTATTCATCCTCGAAATTATACATTAATAGTATATATAGTAACTAGTATTAGTAAATAATATGAAAGGAGGTCAACGGGGAGATAGATATTTTTAACTGACTCCAATAAAGAGGAGGTTCGACTAAGTAGTTTTTTCGATGTTGCGCGATTACTCGACTAATAAAAAACATATTTTTATGTTTTATTTTTGGAAATATAGGTCATGGTTCCGGAGCGGTTACGTGTTAATTTTATCATGATCCAACAGTAGTTTTTGAGTTATATTTAAAGGTGAATATAGACTAGAGAATTTTCGTAAAAATTCCTGTGAAATGTAACGATCTTATGATGGCACAATACAGATAAAAGCTCAGTTTCCAAAGAATTTCCATGTAATGTAACGTTCCCGCGAATGCTCGGCGTAATACTCACAGCAAGTGCATTTTACCGGTAGCATTTCGTTGTACCTTGCGTTCGTTCTTCCTTGAAATTATGAAAATGTCGCCCGCGCTCGTACAAAGGCTCGGCAAAATGTTACACAAATACACTCGTTGTTTTGTACAATTACTGTTGTAACAAAACGGCGAGCTGCTCAATGTCTGTTTCGTAAAGGGATAGAAAAGGGGTAAAAAATACACTAGAACATATTACAAAGCGGCTCGTTGTTCTGTTACAAGTAAATGCTCTAGTCTATACTCACCTTAATAATTCATAAATATAAAGTGTGTCCGGAAAAAACCTAGCAATAATTTAAGGTTACAAAATATACCTGTTTCTAAAAGCCCAGTAAAGCTGTAAAAACCGCGAGGTTGGCAACACATTAGTTATTCCAAAAAAAACCTATTTCTATCGATGAAAACTCCCATTAAAAGTTATTATTGTATTTTTAAAGCTGATGAGACTGATTCTACATGCATGACCCTTGTAAAAGGATCATATTCCAACAGCGCTAAATTTCGAGCTATGCGACTA